>BLSH010367311.1:425274-453284 GCA_018402905.1 Glandirana rugosa
CATTTTCAGACCCCCCCCAATGACCCTTTTTTGGAAAGTAGACAGTCCAAAGTATTTAGTAAGAGGCATGGCGAGTGTTTTGAAGTTGTAATTTTTTCCCAATTCTTCGCAAAATGAAGATTTTTTTTTTTTCTCAAAATTGCCAGACAGATTATTTCTCACACCCAGCATATGCATACCACAAATTACACCTTAAAACACACTCTACTACTCCTCCTGAGTATGGCGATACCCTATGTGTGAGACTTTTACACAGCCTGGCCACATACAGAGGCCCAACACGCAGGGAGCACCATCAGGCGTTCTAGGGACATGAATTACAGATATAATTTCCTGACTACCTCTTGCACTTTTGAAGGTTCTGGAGCACCAGGACAATGGAAATGCCCAAAAAATTACCCCATTTTGGAAAGTAAACAAACCAACGCATATTCTAGGAGGCATAATGAGTCTTTTGAGCATGTCATTTTTTCCACAAGTTTTTGGAAAATGTGGAATGAAAATTAAAACACTTCTTTTTTTTTTTTTTTTTTTTTTTTTTTTTTTTACACAAAGTTGTCCATTTATACAATATTTCTAACACACAGCATGTACCTAGCAAAAATTACACCCCAAAATATATTCTGCTACTCCTTCCAAGTAAGGCAATACCATATGTGTGACACTTTTACACAGCCTGGCCACATACAGAGGCCCAACATGCAGGGAGCACTGTCAGGCATTCTAGTGGCATAAATTTCAAATGTAATTTGACTACCTATTACACTATTGTGAGGCACTGTAGTGGCATGGATGTGTCACGGATGAGAACTGATGTGGTATGGATGAGCATGAATGAGGCATAAATGAGCACGAATGGGGATGGCTGAGCACGGATGCATGGCTGAGCACGGATGCATGGCTGAGCACGGATGGATAGCTGAGCACGGATGGATGGCAGAGAGCAGATGCATAGGTGAGCATGGATGAGGCTGGATGTTTTGGTGAGCACGGATGCATGGGTGAGCATGGCTGGATGGGTGAACATGGATGCATGGGTGAGCATGGCTGGATGGGTGAACATGGATGCATGGGTGACTGATGAGGCTGGATGGGTGAGGCTGGATGGGGAGTTCAGACTGCCACATAGCAGTGCTCTGTGGGCACTTAAGATCCTGCCGACAGCACCGCTACTTCTCATCTCTCCCCCTCTCCTCTCACACTGCACCGATCGGTGCGGAGAGGGGAGAGACAAGCCGGATGTCCGCTGGCTTGTCTACATCTGATCGCTCCGTCATTTAATCACATGGTAAGCGTGTGCTGCGAGTGGCCATTTACCGCGAACCGTGATGCGCCGGGCCTCACGGACCCGGTGGTCACGGATGCTCCTGGGTGAGCGCCCCAGGGGGGTGTGCAGGAGCGCTATTCTGGTAGGACATTATAGTATGCCCTCCCAGAACAATTGATCCACCTTGCGTTTTTTTTTGTTTTTTTTTTTCTTTAAATCATGGATTGTTATCCACCCCGTTTACACATTAAAGTGTACTGACAGGCCTATGGGTACACACATTCTCAGGCATACCTTACTTCCGATACTAGTGTGTGTATATAGCATTTTAGAAGTGGATTAAAAATAACACCACCTTAGGTACACTCAAATCACTGAACTCCATTTAAAGTGGAAGTCCAGTCAAAAAATGACTTTTTTCCCTAATAATAGTATGTTAAATATCTGGCTAGCTGATTGTTTAGCTTAGAAAGTCTTCTCCAAGCCAGACAATTGGCTTCTTCCTGTTGTTCATCGACAATGATATCTCCCTTTATCAGAATTTGCTAAGCTGTCTTTCAATTCCTGAAAAGGTTGTTGGTAGTTCTTAGGCATGCCTAAACCTGCCCAGCCCTGCCCCTATCCCTCCTATCCTTCACGGAACATGATCTCCTCCTGTCTTCATAGCCTCGTTTTGGCTGGCAGCTTCTCCTGAGAGAGGGAGGGGGGACAGGCTTTGGAAGTATGTTATGTTTGTTAGAAACTGTAAGATTACAATGCAACATGGTGCAGATTTTCTACAGTATAGAACCACGTGGTTGTTTCTGCATGGCACTGTGATGGGCAATGTATGCATGGTGTGGCACACGCCCAGCTGCTGTGAACGACGGAGGGAGCTGGGGAAGAAATATGAAAGAAATGAGGTACAAAGGAACACTTTTTTAAAGTGTGGAAAGATACAGATTGATTTCTACGGTTCATTAGATGTAATGAGTTTAAGGCTCCGTTTCCACTAGTGCAACTTGTCATGTGACTTTGAACACAGTCGCATGACAAGTAACAGCCCATTGATTTCAATGGCAAACGTTCCCATCTATGCGACTTTGAAAAGGTACCTGCACTGCTTTGATGCAACTTTTGATGCGACTTTGATCCAGCGTGTAATGCTGATTTTCAAAGTTGTATACATGGGAACTGGTGTCATTGAACTCAATGGGCTGTGACTTGTCATGCACCTCGACTACTGCAACTCCCTCCTCACTGGTCTACCTTTAAATAGACTAGCCCCTCTCCTCTCGGTGAACTCCACCCCAGTCTCCAAGTAAGGAAACACTATTTAAGACCATGTGCTGCAAAGCCTCCTTGACAATCAGTGTTGTGTGTGTCGTATGCTCTGAGTCTTTTTCCGTTTACCGACTTTTGGCTTGTTCTGACTATCCCTGCCTGCTTGATACCCCGACCTTTGGCTTGTTCTCTGTTTCTGGTGTGCTCTTCCGTCTGTCCCTGTCTGCTTGTGGCCCTGACCTTTTGGCTAGGCTGCTGACTATCCCTACTGTTGCTGCTTCCTCTCTCTTCCACCTGTAGTGAGCCGATCGTGATTTAGGTGCCTCGAGGGCCGCGACCTGTATCCAGCTGCAGCCAAATCCATCCTCCTCACCAGAGGCTCTGGCGAATAACTACTGGCTCTTAGACTCCATGCCCTGGGGAAACTGATGCACTAGCTCCCTGTGTTTGTGTCAGTACTCCAGGGGCCCATCTTCCCATACCAGCCGGAGCTCATTAGCAGCAGTCAGCTATAGGTCCACAACCTTAGCGGTGCGATTCGCACTTCAGCGGTGCAATTCGCACCACAGCGGTGCACATCTGTCACCAGACCCCAGGTGTCCTGACACTGATGATTGTAGACTGTGAGATGAGATCTCAAAGCACTTCCAGCTACACTGACAGTCCACTCCCCCCGTGTCCAGCTCCCTTCTTCTGTGCACAGCTATACTGTATATGTGCACTGCACCTTCCAGGACCCCCCCCCCCTCCCCTTTATGGATGGCCCTTTTTTTTAGTTCTTTGTTTCTCATTAATTAGCATGTACAATGCATCTTTACTGATGAGAGAACACTGGGTAGGAACCTATGATCAGCTCCTCTCATCCTCTATACGCCCATTGGCTACACAGGAACGATACCCCTCCCTGAAAGTGATGTCATTAGCTTTCAGTAACCACACCCACTTGCTGCTTTTACTCTCATAAGGAAGTAGAATTGAAGTCTTGTGACAGCACTGGATACTGCAAATAAGGTAACCATTTGACAACCGGGCCATAGCCGAATGACAGCTACAGCACGGTTTGTTAATTCTGGGAGGATGTACCGTGATGTCCTCCCAGAATCGCACTCCTGCGCCCCTCCTGTCAAATGACGGAGCGATCACATGTAAACAAGCCGGCGCATGCCCGGCTTATCTCTCCTCTCTCCGTACCGATCGCTACAGTGTGAGAGGGGAGGGGAGTGATTGGATGCAGCAGCACTGTGGGCAGTATCTGTAGTGCCCACAGCGCTGCTGTTCCCATTCTGTGCCACTCAGCCAGCCATCCTCGGCAATCCAGCCATCCTCGGCAATCCAGCCATCCTCGGCAATCAATCCAACCTCAGCCTGATTAAATACCACCAAAAGAAAGCTCTGCGTGAAAAAGACAAATTTTAATTAAGTGTAGCATGACTGAGTAATTGTCATTCAAAATGCGAGAGCACTCAAGCTGGGTTCGCTATGCGAATTGGATGCAGCTTACACCGCTTCCAATTCGCAGGACACTTGAAAACGCATTGTTTTAAACGTGTCCGGTTCACATAGGTGCAGTGAATTCGCCCTCTGCATTGCACAAACGTTTGCGTTTTCAATGCAATGCGGTGCAAATTCCCAGCCCATTGTGTTCAATGGGAACGCATCTGCTATGTAGATATGTTCTGCACTGAATGGGGATCTTTCCTCCTGCACGCACCCCCCCCCCCCCCAAGCAGCTGCTGCGCTGTGATGACGTACAGTAACTGCCGAACGGCAGCTCTAGTCCTTCTCACAGGCAAACAGGCTGGAATTCGCACCGCTATGGTGTGAATCCAGCCTGAAAGCTGAAATTTGGTCTGGTTATTAAGGGGGTTAAAGTGCCCAGTGGGCAAGTGGTTAATAATTGCAGGGGAGGCCCGGGAGCATGCGCGCCGCAGGACTTGGAAGGCAGCTAAGCGGCAGAGCTCCTGGTAAGTGAGGCGCCTAAACTTTCCCCAGGGCCTTATAAAGAGGACTTTTTCACCAGCAATGGAGAAATTCTTCCACTCCATGCTCCTAAACGATCCAGTATCCGCATTCACCTGTAACAGGACGCATAGGGCTTTGAGGCCGAAGCCACCAAGAGATTTAGTGATGTGCTTTACGAACTACCTCATGAAAGAAATTTTGAGGGTATCTCGCAACACGCTGCATATCTAACTCAACGGGGTGACCATACAAATATACCCAGACATCTCGCCTACCACATTAGAGAAGAGGCGGAAGATGAAGGAGATAACAGCCCTTCAGTCGGTGGGGATCCGGTACAGGTGGGGTTTCCCCTTTAAGTTATCATTACCCAACAACAGCACTACACTATTGTGTACTACGATTGCTGAAGGTAAAGATCTGCTGGTGACATTGGGCCTCATGGATCCCCCGAATACCCAGAGACGTCCTCCCACCCCTCGCCCATAGCCAATATGGGCTACACATCCCCACAGTGATGGCGGAGAGAACGGCAATGATCCAGAGACAGGCCTGTATAAGAACATGCCCTCAGAGAGCACGCTCTCATTTTATTTTTTTGTCATACCCACATGGGTTTATCGTACATGAAGGCATTTAACCCAACCGTGACTGGTCTCACTCATGCCAGTGGAAGCCCTTTTCTCGCTCGTTTTGTTTTACCCCCCCCCCCCTCCTCAAGTGCTCCAATTAAGATTTAACAGTGGGAATTATCACAGACTTGGTAGTTCCTACCATACAATATATACAGAAGGTTGGATCATTGGTGGAGGTTTGGACTGTATAGTCGACAGAACAGGTTTCTTGTGGTCAGGCGGGTTATTCCACCTAGACCCCTGGTTTTCATGTTTATCTTAATAGTTATACTTTATTGTTTCGGTGAAAATGTAAGACTGTATTCCTCACTCAAGAAGAGGGCCAGCCTATGTGACTTATTTCTCCCCACATATAAGAGATATTTGTTGGTGGCGACTGCATAGCCATATAGTTGTATGGGCACTTCACCTGGACTTGGACTCCTTTTAGGTACTGGTTCCATGATCCTGGGATTAGTTCATGGGGACCTTTGATAATATACCCTGCCCTACTCATGACCCTCCACGTCATCACAATACCTGATACTTCTGCTCGAACCTTATCTCCAATATGGGTCTCCGAGTAATCACACATAATGTGAGAGGATTTAATTCACCCTAGAAAAGGAAAAAAGCCTTTAGATACTACAGCCACTTGATAGCAGACATTATCCTCCTACAGGAGACTCCTTTCTCCTCCATTAACCATCCTAAATTCTTTGATAAAACTTATAAGCAACACTATTTCACTACATATGGGTCCAAGTCAAGGGGAATAGCGATTTTTATAAGAAATTCAGATATATTGGAAGTCAAACATACATATAGAGATAGAGATATATATATATATATACCCGGACAGTAGGTTCTTGATCCTCCAGGGCTTACTTCAAGGTAAAGCAATAACAATTGCTAATATTTACGCCCCAAATGACTCGCAGAGTTCTTTTTTTTTTTTTTTTTTTTTTTTTTTTTTTAGCTTTCTTCCAAACCCTAGATAAATATAACTCAACGCATGTGTTGGTTGGAGGAGACTTTAATTTAATAGCACACGCAGGCCTAGACAGAAATAACAGAGTAAATTGGACAAATGCATTCCCTAAGTCAGTATTGAAATCTTTAGACACCTTTCACCTCATAGACACATGGAGAGCCCTTAACACAGGAATTGGGGTATACACATATTATTCACATCCTCATGATAGCTATTCTTGGCTAGATTATATATTCAGCTCCCCAATACTTATAGCTAACGCCTCTTCAGCGAACAGTCATATATGTCCCTGGTCTGACCACCATGCAGTGTCCTTTAGCACTAATCATGTTGGGCTCTCTCCTACAACGGCCTCGGACTCACTTCTTACAGACCCAGAGATTGTTACTCAAATATCCACACAACTAGAAGAATATTTCAGTCTAAATAATAGAAATGAAATGACCCCAACTATACTTTGGGCGGCCCATAAGGCTGTGCTCAGAGGCAAACTGATAGAAAAAGCCACCACTAAAAAACGACAAAGGATGGCCCAGATTAAAACATGAACACAGGAACTACGACTACATCATACCCATGCACATGCACAAACTCCAGACATACTTAGCCAAATTCACCAAAAGAGTGGCTCTGGGCACTATCTTATCAGACCAAACTGAGAAATCCCTCAGATGGTCCAAGGCACGCCTTCTTCTCCATAGCAACACATCATTAGCTCTGTTCACTCGAAAGCTACATCAGTCCCTCCAGCCAGCACACGTGTATAAATTAAGGAACAATAAGGGCCAAATGATCACTCACTCTAAAGAGGTCCTGAAGATCTTTTCTGCCTTTTACCAGTCGCTACTCTCACCTCCAGTTACAACAAACTTTAGAGACTTGGACTCCTGGTTAGACTCCCTGTCTCTCCCAGCCCTATCGGAGTCGCAGCTAAGCAGCCTGAACGCCCCATGTACAGAACCAGACTAACTAAACGTATTAATCATACTCTTAAGGGCAACAAATTGCCAGTGGAGATGCTATATGCCAACATGGCCGTCATACCCAAACCTAATAAGGCCAACACCCTACCTGCAAACTATAGACCCATTTCGGTATTAAACAGCAATATTAAAATACTGGGCCATGTTCTGGCAGACATGCTAGCGCCTATCTACCTCATCTCTAATCAGCCCATAACAGACGGGGTTCATACCCGCGAGACCGATCAGACAACATTCGACTGGCAACCAGTATCATACAGGACACTGACCAGTTTGCTAGGAAGGCTCTGGTTCTAAGTCTGGATATCCACAAGGCCTTCGACCGTGTCCTCTGGCCTTATATGGACACTGTGTTGGCCAAATTTGGATTCCCTCTATCATAACCCACATACCCGAATCAAGCTTCCAGGCTGTTCCTCTGCTTTCTTCCCACTGGGCAGGGGAATGCATCGTCTCCCTTCCCAACCTAGTCACCCTTCTACAGAAATTTCAACTATATTCTGGGCTGGGAGTTAATCTATCAAAGTGTTCGGCCCTACCAATCAATATCCTCCAGAATGAAATCTCCTACAATTTACAAGAGGCCTTTGGCTTTTCCACAAATAATAGCGCTTTACAATATTTAGGTGTCCGTCTGGCCCCATCCTTATAAGCTATGTATGGTGCAAACTACCCACAGGCCTTCTCCAAAGCTAGACAGTGGTTACGCCTATGGTCTCCTTTTTCAATCTCATTTATGGGAAGGGTCCCAGCAATCTATTTCTTTAGAGCCCTGTTTGTGTATGTCTCCAGACAAACAATTGATCAGCTCCAAAGGGACATTAACAAATTTATTTGGAAAAACAAGAAGCCCCAAGAAGTGGCAAGCCACTCTCCCATAGGCCACAGGCATGAGGCGGTTTGGGCCTACCCAACCTATGGCTGTATTATCTTGCAGCTAGACTAACACAGATGGCACAATGGCACGCTCCAAGTTCACATATCTCTTGGCTGCAATTTGAGCAGGCATCAATATCCCTTTTACACCTATAAAACCTCTTGTGGATACCAGGGCTGAAGATCAGAGATGTAAGCTCCTTAAATGGTATCATTTGTCAAATGCTCCATATCTGGTCTTTATATCAACAGAAATATAATCTGAAGTCCTCTAGACCACCACTTGGCTCTTTGCCTCTTTCCTAGGGGATATTAGATTACCCCCAGCATATAACACCCCTAGCGAGTTTGTCTGGTGGGAATCTAGGTCTCTCACTACTTCAGATGCTCTAACATAAAAGGCTACATTTTTGCTCATTCTCCCACTTACAAAATATGTATGGAGCCCCAAGGACTGAGTTTTATAAATGCCTCCAAATAAGGTACTATTTTGAATCTTTATACACATTGAATGCAAACCCTATATTCTCTACCTTTGAATCAATATGTTTGCACCGCTTTAGGGATAAGGGCCTCATCTCGGAACTTTACGAATTCCTCATCAACCACTTCCTCCCTGGAAAATCCACAGCTATGGACCAGTGGAAAACCAATATGGAGCTAGAGCTAGACGAGTGGTCTCACGTGTTCTGTAACATGCACAAATGTGCTAGGTCTATGGCGCTTAAAGAAACTGTAATAAAACGGAATACTATATGGTACCTCACCCCAGATAAGGTTCACAGATGTTACTCCAACATCCCTGACACTTGCTTTAGAGGGTGTCAGGCAACAGGTACACTACTACATACATTTTGGAGTTGTCCTCATCTTTCACCCCTGTGGAGACAAGCAGCGTCGAAGGTAGGCCAAATTACAGGCTCTTTGATTACTCTTACTATGCCTTTGTGTCTGTTCTTTGCCCCCATCCCTGTGGTGGAAGGGCAAGAGTTAAGGCTAGCACATACTCGCCATTCAGTGGGCTATAGCATGGAACTGGCGCACCCCAGGGGTTTCCTGGAAACAGGTATTGCAGAGCATGGAATCCATCAAAATGATGGAACGTATTCACCAAGCAATATATGACACAATGTATATACATCGCAATAAATGGGATAACTGGCCTACGTATGACAGCTTTCCAACAGTTTGACCAACAAGGTATATATTCAGGTATATAAGGATAAATTATAATCCAGTAGCATATAGTATTGCATAGTTTTTCTATGTTTATTTCTTAATTCTTTTCTTTGCTTTCATTCTCTTAAAGTGAACTTATTGCAAGTCTTCACAGAATTTATTATTGGATAATCCTTTTTGTTCACTCTGTCCTGATACACGGCATGGATATATAGGCCTCATACACACGGATGTTTCTAAAAAAAATAAACAAAACGTCGGGTCCGACGTCAAGGAAAAAAAGTCGGCGTTTTTCGGCTTTATGCATCGGCGTTTTTGAGCGTTAGTGAATGTCGGCGTCAATAGGCGTCTTTTAAAAAAAATCATCCCTCTGCTATTTTTCAACCTAAAAACGTCGGCGTCAAAAAACGCCGGAAAACGCCAGTATAATAATAGGTGGCGTTTGTTGGCATATTGTGGCGTATTGTGGCGTCGGCGTCAAAAAATGCCAAAACATTACAGTCTCAGAACGCGATGGCTGTGGGTTCTAGTTTCAGCTCACTAACGCCGACGTCATCTACAGCTCAAAAACGCCGACTTTTTTATGGGGTCATTGACTAACATGGAGAGCTGCAAAAAACGCCAGAAAACGCCGGCGTCAAAAAACGTCCGTGTGTATGAGGCCATATTATGAGTCACAGCTCCTCTCATCCTTTGGAAAGATAAATGATTTGATACTGTGGCCTAATGTATATTCTCTGTTTTGAGACGCGGACATGGCTGTGTTAATGTATTAAACCCGGGTTATCCTTTGATAAAACGTTTTTATGCAAAAAAATTATTGCAGGGGAGAATTTAAGTGTTAAGGTGGACTTCCACTTAATACATAAGGTGTACTATGTGTCAAACACTATATACTATACAAAACAAGGTACTATAAAATTAGCGAGTTTAACCAAATGCATACTGCAATAAAGTGGAAATCTAACCTTAATAAAATCTTTATGGAAAACTGAGACGTGATATAAATGCATTAAATATTTTGCATGTTTTATAAGTGGTCCCAAATCAATTTGCTCTGAGCATGAAAGGATAGCCATGTGATGTGCTGAATTGAAACTATCAGGCCGTATATAGAGGCCCTTGTTCTACACAGATTATCTGGAATCTGTACTTCTGTACAAAAGTCTTAATCCATATCACTTTCTTACCCACTAAGAAATCAATGTGTGTGTGTGTGTGTGTGGCTTGCAGCATCCTATAGCAAAGGGTTACAGGGTAGGATGTAGCACCACCAGACCAGTTGGTAGATGATTTTTGTTTTTTATGGAAGAAAACCTATGCATTTCAGTTTTTGTAATATACCTACTTTAAATATACACAATATGTAGTATATCAGTTAAAAATATGATTTTTCATGTAATTTTAGCTTTAAAAGGCAACCGAGTCTTAAAATGTCCACCTTTTTATTAAAGAAATGATTAGAGTGAGCTCCAAAGGCTCCATGACAAATACAATCAGTGCATATGGAAACAATAGAAATCCGGATACAAAAAAATATAGGCAAGGGTAAAGTTGGGTATACACACATAGGTGTTTTTTTTTTTTCGGGTTGACCGAAAAAAAAAAAATCAGATCCCTGTATCAACAGAACTATGTGTGCATCAGACAGTTCTGTTGCTGCAGGAATCTGATTTTTTTTTTTTTTTTCAACCCTAAAAAATATATCGGGAATCCCATCCGGTGAGCTATTGTACCAGGGGAAACGAGATGAAAATGGAACCCTGCACCTCCTTTATTCCTCCTGATATAGAGAGCAGTGGTTCTGTAATCCTCAGATGACCAAGAACAGTGTAATTGATCAGAGTTGGCACAGAAAGTTTTCTGTCTCCAAGATTTCTGGCAAGATCATCAGGTATTTATCTTAACCACTTCAGCCCCGGAAGGATTTCACACTTTAGGACCAGAGCCCTTTTTGCGATTCGGCACTGCGTCGCTTTAACTGAAAATTGTGCGGTCGTGTGACGTTGTACCCAAACGACATTTGCGTCCTTTTTTTCCCACAAATAGAGCTTTCTTTTGGTGGTATTTTATCACCGCTGCGTCATTTCTGATCGCCGCTATAAACAAAAGAAGAGCGACAATTTTGCAAAAAAACCCCAAATTTCTTACTTTTTGCTAAAATGCAAATCCAAAAAAAAAATATAAAAAAACTTTTTTTCATCGGTTTTGGCCGATTTATATTCTTCCTCATATTTGTGATTAAAAAAATCGCAATCAGCGTTTATTGATTAGTTTGCACAAAAGTGGTCGCTTTTGCGGATGATGAGAATTAATTTCTGGTGTTTTTATTTTTTTTTATTTTTTACTAGTAATGGCGGCGATCTGCGATTTTTAGCGGTACTGCGATATTAGGGCGGACATGTCGGAACATTTTGACACTTTTTTGGGACCATTGGCATTTATACAGCGATCAGTGCTATAAAAATGCACTGATTAGTGTGTAAATGCCATTGGCAGTGAAGGGGTTAACCTGCAGGGGGCGCTCTAAGGGTTAACTGTGTTCCCTGGGCATGTTCTTACTGTATGGGGGCTGCCCTAACAGGGGAAGGGAAGTGATCACAGCTTCCATGTAAAGGAAGGCTGTGATCACTGTCCTTCCCCCCTCACAGAACGGAGGTCCGTGTTTACTTACACGGACCTCTGTTCTTTCACTCTGGGGGGGGCATCGCGGGTAGCCGGCGGAGATCTAATCCGTCGCACCCGCTCCCTGGCCCTCCCCGGACACAGTGAGCGATCTGGCAACTGCCGTCATATGACGGTGTTTTGCCTTACAGAGCCGTCAAATGCCGATCAGCGGTCGGCAAGTGGTTAAAGTGGTTGTAAAAAGTATGAAAAAACAAAACCAAAAAAAAAAACACATCTCTATACTTACCTGCTCTGTGCAATGGAATTTCACAGAGCGGTCGTGAACCTCCTTTTCTCAGGACCCCTGCCATTGCTCCTCCTCTTCTATGGGGGCACTCGTGCATCCTTGCTCCTGAGCCCCGCTGCTGCGTCCATTGACGCAGACAATGGGACTTGGCCCCTCCCGTCGTTCCCTCATCACTGGCTTTGATTGATAACACTGCCCCAGCAAAGCCAGTGAGACACAGAAGTGAGGGGAGAGAAAAGCTGCAGATGTGCGCAGCGCTGGATTGAACGAGAGCTCAGGTAAGTATTTGGGGGGGGGGGGGTGAGAGGGGGATACTGGTTACCTTAACCTGTTCCACACCGCGCGCTGTATATTTACGGCTGCGGTGTGGACGCTGAGCACAAACCGCCGTAAAAAGGCGGCGATTGGCGCAGGCGCAGCTAGGGGGCGAGTGCGCGCCGCCGGCGCACTCTCGTGCCCCACACACTCTGGTCCTAACATGGGAAACTCTTCCGGGGCTGAAGTGGTTAATGCAAGGAATGCATTAAGGTAAAAAATATTTAGGCTTAAGGCCCCTTTCACACTCACTACAGTCTCATGAAAAAGTAAGTACACCCCATGGAAAGGTTTGGCTCTTTTATCATATTTGAACAGGCAAATGTTAGATCTTAATTCAGACAGTGCTTACAGGCAAAGGTGATATACTTAAATGAAAATGCATTAAAACTGTGCCTTTTCGGACATTTAAAGTAGAACTAAGACCCCTTTCACACTTGTGTGACTTGTCCTGCAACTTGGGACTGCAACGTCGCATGACATGTCGTACCCCATGATTTCCAATGAGTACCATTCATATCTGTGCGACTTCAAGTTGCAGCGACTTCAAAGTAGTTCCTGCACTACTTTGGTCTGACTTTGATGCGACTTGAGGTCCATAGACCTCAAGATTACACAGGCATTGCTTAAAGTCACATCAAAATCATGCGAATTTCAGGTCGCACAAGTGTGGGGGGCCTTAGAACCACTTTAACCCCTCAAACAGATATAACCGAACACTTTCAATGATATATTTAGCAGACCAAAAATGGACCCAAAGTAGTAAACCCCCAACCGTAAAATCAGTTTGTATTTGCAGTAAAGCATGCTGATAGTACAGAGCCTTGGGGCACTCTGCACATGCTCAGTTTTGTGTCTATTGCTAGAATGTTTTCAGCACTGTCAAGGCAGAGGGTCAGGGGTCCTGCGGCCTCATAGGACAGTCATAGGAGAATCAAAACTCCTCCTACAAGCTTTAACCAGACACTGATAGAAGTCACAAGACTTCTACTGCTGAGAAAAGGTATTTAGTAGTCTATATTTACTAAAATAATTGCATTTCCATGTTCTGTGGGAGACCATATATAGTGAATGCATGGTTCTGGGTTTAGTAACAATTTAAGAAAATTTCATTGTTGGGGTTTACATAAACTTTATAGGGTTAGTTCACCTATACCAGTGATGGCGAACCTTGGCACCCCAGATGCTTTGGAACTACATTTCCCGTGATGCTCAACTACACTGCAGAGTTCATGAACATAATGGGAAATGTAGTTCCCAAACATTTGGGGTGCCAAGGTTCGCCATTACTGACCTATACTAACCCCAAAGCTGCCTTTTGAAGATCAGGGGCGTCTTTAGATAAAAACGAACTGTGCAGCTTTGTCCAAAGTTGAATAATGCCCTTGCTATAGGTGTAGGCCATCTACAGTACCTCATGAAGCCTGACTGGAAAAGTCCTAGGGCATTGCTGAGAGACACCTAGATGTTGTTGTTCACCTTCACCATCGCAGGAGTGTGCTCTCAAATGCTGAGCTCAGAGCTTCTGAGTCAGGGAAGAGAGAGCATGTGAGGGGGTTTTACTCAGAGAATGCTGATGGTGAAGGTGAACAGTAACAACTGGGCCTCTCTTAGCAATGGGAGTTTTCCACTCAGTCTTAATGAGGTATATTAAGTATATGGCCTATGCCCATAAAAAGGGCATTATTTAACTTTGTTTAAAGCTGCACAGTTTGCTTTTATTTACAGACATCCCTTATATGCATAGGCAGCTTTTTCGTAAAAGTGAACAATGCCTTTAAGTAAAGTAATAAAGTAAATGTCTTATTTGCCATTCCAACAAGTTGTTTTTTCCAGTTAGATGTTTACATTGTCAAAAGCAGGGACATGAATCAAGTGTTTTTACTGTGAACCGGGTTGTTTGTGGAAGAGTTTATATACCCTACAGAATTAAAATGCCATTCCTCACTTTTACCAGGCTAACTTTAGCAGATCGTAGTATGTTCACCTCTGTGAATGTGTCTTAGTTGTCACAAAGGATGTTGTTTTTTAAATATTAGTTGTGTGGGCCTTCGTCCTGAATCAGGGAAGTTATGCCCTTTGTATCAACGTGAAACCAGCTTCTGAGGGCTTTGTTCTTGAGGCCTCATACACACGGGCGTTTGCAAAAAAATAAGCAAAATGCCGGGCCTGACGTCAGGGAAAAAATCAGTTTTTCTCGGCGTTTTGCATTGACGTCAATGCACATTTTTTCACGCTAGCTTTCAGCTGCGTTTTCTGCCTCTATTCAAAATCAATGGTTCCCTATGGGAGCCCATTGATTTGAATAGAAGCCGCACCAGAAGTCGGATCACGATGATCCGACGTGCGGCACGACTTGCTTATTAGAGGTCTTAAAGGGGACCCCCGCAAAAAAAATTTGCGCGGGGTTCCCCCCCCAACAGCATACCAGGCTCTTCGATCTGGCATGGATTTTAAGAGGAACCCCCACGCCGAAAAAAATGGTCCCCCTCAAAATCCATACCAGACCCTTATCCGAGCACGTAGCCTGGCAGGCCAGGAAAGGAGGTGGGGACGAGTGAGTGCCCCTCCCCTCCTGGACCATACCAGGCCGCATGCCCTCAACATGGGGGGTATGGGTGCCTTGGGGCAGGTGGGGTTCTGTGCCCCCCACCCCAAAGCACCTTGTCCCCATGTTGATGGGGACAAGAGCCTCTTCCTGACAACCCTGGCCGTTGGTTGTCGGGGTCCGCGGGCGGGGGCTTATCGGGATTTGGAAGCCCCCTTTAATAAGGGGGCCCCCAGATGCCGGCACCCCCACCCTATGTAAATGAGTATGGGGTACATCGTACCCATACCCATTTACCTGGGGAAAAAAAGTGTACAAAAAGAAAAAACACACTACACCGCTTTTTAAAATATTTTATTAAATCAGCTCAGGCGTCTTCTCCCCTCTCTTCTCCCTCTACTGCTCAAAAACGTCAGCGTTTTTAGAGGGCCATTGAATAACATGGAGAGCTGCAAAAAACGCCCAAAAACGTGGCTTAAAAAAACGCCCGTATGTATGAGCGCTAAAGACGAGCTACAGCCCTCCCCACCAAAAAAAAGGCAGCAGCTACAGTATTTGTAGTATTTTTTAGGCCTCATACACAGGGGCGTATTGAAAAACGAGCAGTAACGTCAAACGCAATTTTAACAGCATTATGCCTTGTCAGTGCACGTTTTTCAACGCTAGCTTTCTGCGGCATTTCTCTGCCTCAATTCAAAATCAATGGTTCCCTATGGGAGCCCATTGATTTGAATAGAAGTCGCACCAGAAGTCGGATCATGATGATCCGACTTGCGGCGCGACTTGCGTGCTGAGGATTTTGAAGGGGAACCCCCGCAAAAATTTGCGTGGGGTTCCCCCCCAAGAGGTACCAGGCCCTTCGATCTTTAATGGATTTTATGAGGAACACCCACGCCGACAAAACGGCGTAGGGTCCCCCCCAAAATCTATACTAGACCCTTATCCGAGCACGCAGCCTGACAGGCCAGGAAAGGGGGTGGGGACGAGCGAGCGCCCCCTCCTGGACCATACTAGGCTGCATGCCCTCAACATGGGCAGTGCTTCCAAAGCTCCTGAAGAGCGATATGACGGCACCGCAAAATGGGACTTTTTACAATTTTTTTTTTTTCTTCTGTAAAAAGCGCTTTAGCACTAACGGCACGGGTCGCTGTAGTGTGAAAGTAGTCTTACTCTGATGATCTTTTTAGACATTAAAGGCCAGTTCACACCACATGCAGTCCAGTGCCTTTTTTCTGCATCAAAAATGCATGGAAAGTAAGTTATATGGTTTCCAATGGCATAGGTCAGTTCCAGGGCTTTCCAGTTTCAGAAAAAAAGTAGAACATGTTGCATTTTACCTGCACTGGACTGTATTGGAATGCAGTAAAACGCTCTTGAATGCACTGGAACCCAGCAAAAACGCACTGGACCGTAATAAAGTGAGAAAAGAAGAAAAAAAGCACCTGGAATGCACCGGAAACTCACCAAAAATGCACTGGAACACATCAGAAATGCTCATGAAGAAACGTATCCGGAAAGGATCTGGAGTGCATTTTTATGGCGTGAACCAGCCCCAAAAAGGTTTTTCCTGGGACCCTACAAGTTTGTGCAGTCTTTCTGATTGTAGATGAATGCACTTCGACACCAAGAGTTACCTGCAGATTGCATGATGAAATTTTGGGATTTTAGCATCAAACTGTGAGCTCTCTGACTGAATTTGCTGGACTGGTCAATCCAAGATCAGAACAGTCATCTGCTACTTGTAGATTATTTTCCTTACATTGGAATCATTGATTTTGAATAATTTCATCTTTTGAAAAGTCTTACCGGGCTGCTAGACATCCACAACCTTCTTTCTGAGGGCCTTAGGCCCCATTCAAACTTGAGAATAGGGATGTTAGCGATTACATGCGGGAGACTCCAGCAGGGGTACCCGTCGATTAGCTGCAGGAGGCAACCCCATTGAAAGTAATGAGAGGGCGATGGCTTCCACAGCCAATTGTGGCCACTGAAATCTCTCATGGAGTGAATACTTGAGAATGATCCATCCTGGACGCAGACTGTCTGCGTCCAGGGTGGATAATTCGCAGGTGAATGCTCCATGGTGAATGGGGCCATAGAGAACCCTATTCTTCTTGGCATTAAGACACCACACACCTCAGTATCAAAGAGAAACCAGACCCTAGATATCTGAGTTTTAAATAAAGCAAGTTCCACATGCCTGGTCTCTAAAGCTTCTTCATGCATATTGGAGCTTTTAAAAACACTTTCCTCCTGATAGGGGAAAAGTGGCTTCAAAAAACGCTTTTGGGAGCATCAAACGTTTGGGCATTTATTTTGTTGGCCAGAATAATTATTCTGGCCATTGAAATGAAATAACGCTTAAGCACTAAACATGCCTAGTGCTCAGGTGCATTTCCATGCGTTTACCCACGTTTGGACGCATCAGGGATTTTTTATGCTCAAAAACTCCTCTCCAGAACTCGAATTTGGGGTTTTATTTCTGCCTTTTCTGACTAAACTCCTGTAAATGCCTATAGTGTGCGTGGACACATAGGCTAACATGACAGCTGTTTAGAGGCAGTCTCTTACAGCCACAAATGCCTGCAAAAGCATTGTTTTTGAGCTCAAGTGTGCATGAGGCCTAAGGAGGGCCTAATCATTGGCACCTGATATGGACCACTATAGTCTAACTTTGTGAATTTAAAGTGGTGGTAAATGTAGGGGTGTATTTACTTTTTCTAAATTCCAAATGACTGTTTTTTGCTAATTTAGGTTATGAGATGAATGCACCAAGTCAAATTTATGTGTCAGTTCAAGTATATCACTTGAAGTCACTGTTTGAAGATCTAAGGTTTATCTTAATATATTGAAAAATCAACAATTTCAATAGTGTTTTTTACTTTTTTACATGGTTGCAGGTCTTTTCGACTTCAAACCGCTTTACGTTTTTTTTGGACCCCGTGTACACTTGGTATGTTTTGCACTCTTGTGACCTGCAGAGAGCGGGCTGAAGTCCGCTCTTTACTGACATCAGAGTTGGTCAAGGCTCGGGTGTCATCACGACCATAGTCGGGATCTGCCCAGTTTAGCCTCTCAGTGAGCCGCTGAAAGCCTGAGCCAGCCACTCCTGCCCCCTCCACAGCCCAGCGCTCCAGTGAGCATGGGGGGGGAGGAGGGGCTGGCGCAGAGCAGAGAGCCACTGAGTGACAGTCAGTGGTTCTCTGCTCAAGGAGCTGTGAGAACCAAGTGATCGGCGGTGTTAGATCGCTTGGTTCTCAGTGTAGAGGCGCCGGGGGACAGATGCTGCATCGGAGCAGTGTTGCAACCACCTAGATAAATAGAAAGGTTAAAAAAAAAAAAACATACTTCTCTTTTAAAACTCATGCACTAGGCAGATTCACTTACAGCTGCTCCCTGATGGCAGAACAGTTTAAGCCCTGGTTCACACTTGCATGGGTGTGAACAGGTGCGATTCAGGTTTGGGGCGGTCTTTGTGGATGCAATTTCAGCCATACAAAATGTATGGCGGAGATCGCACTGCACAAACATCGCATGCGATGTCCACAGGAATGCAGTGGGATTCCATTGTGAATCACATGCGGCGTCTGCATCGCACAAGTGTGCATTTAGGCTCAAGTGTATGTATAGCCAGAGTTTATTTTTTCACCTTTTTGGTTAGAAAAAGGAAGGATTAAAATCACTTTAAATTGGAATGGTGTAAGTGGGGCTTTGCTTTTGGCTAATAGTGCCCTGCCCCAGCACTTTAGGCAGTCATCAGCCTCAAACAGTCTCTCTCCACCTGGAGTCATTGGTACTCACAGGACTAGGTTCTCTATAGGCACCTCCACCATGGGTAAACCTCTTCTGGGATCCTCAAGGAGAATAGCCTCACTCAGCGAACTCCTGGCCTGGCCTGAAAGGCCTTTTTCGGCCCCCCCCCCTGCCCTTACCTCTACAAGGGTCAGGAAGTCTACAGCCTGCTCTCCTGGGTGCAGGTTTACTCTGCTCTGGCCTCCAGCCCTGTCCAGGGCTTTCACATGCCGGTTGCGTCTGTGCTGGTGTGGGGTGTTTTGGGCCCCATGTGCCAAACTAGACCCTATTCTGGAGCAAAGCCACCTAGTGGCAGACTTACTAACTGCACATGCCTACAAGGGTGCAATATACACTATATTGTCAAAAGTATTGGGACACCTGACTATACACGCACATGAACTTTAATGACATCCCAGTCTTAGTCCGTAGGGTTCAATATTGAGTTGGCCCACCCTTTGCAGCTATAACAGCCTCAACTCTTCTTGAAAGCCTGTCCTCAAGGTTTAGGCCTGACCTCAACCCGATAGAACACCTTTTGGGTTGAATTAGAGCTGAGACTGCAAGCCAAGCCTTCTCATCCACATTAGTGCCTGACCTCAGAAATGTGCTTCTGGAAGAATGGTCAAACATTCCCATAGACACACTCCTAAACCTTGTGGACAGCCTTCCCAGAAGAGTTGAAGCTGTTATAGCTGCAAAGGGTGGGCTAACTCAATATTGAACCCTACAGACTAAGGCTGCTTTCACACGGCCGTGTCCATGTGCGGGCTCCGCTTTTCTCTGCAGGGATAAATCCGCTGAGCCGGCAGATAACAGATACGTCTCCTCTCACTGTGCGTTGACGGATCTGTCAGAGCCCCGCTCTCTTCTATGGGAAGTTGGGTGACAATGGACCGCCTGTCCGTTGTCATCCGATCCACAGACAGATGGGGAAAAAAAGGGTTTCCATCTGTCGGACTTTACGGAACAGGAGCGGATCGGAGAGCGGCAGGCGTCAGCGGACATGTCACCACTGACTTCCGTCACACCAAAGAAGTACATGGAGCGTCCGTTCGGGTCCGCCTGAAAAATGGACAAGCGGACCTGAATGGAATAGCCACGTGAAAGGGGCCTTGGACTGGGATGCAATTAAAGTTCCTGTGCGCGTAAAGGCATGTGCCCCAATACTTTTGACAATATAATGTAGGTACAATAGCTACCTTTTAAAAAGTCCCTGTATTTTTTTAGGATTCTGTGTTTTCAGTATTGAATTCCTATGTTTTTTTTTTGCTTTTATAGTTGCGGTGTGTTCCTGTATTCTTTTTAGTTTTCCCATGAGGATAACAGTGTGTGTTATCCAGTGCAATCCCCAGAAGCTTGGGTATTTTGTGATAAATCGATCCCTGTAGTGTGCTTTCTTGCAAGTGTTGCAGGTGCTAAAAGTCCATTATATCCGAGTAACATTTTTGTGCTAACTGACCTCCTAGGTAAAAGTTCTCGCTATAGTGTATTGTGAAATGATCAGGATGATTTTTTGCACGCTAATGTAAAAATTTCACGCATTTACAAGTGCTGTCTTACTCCCCTCCCTTGATGTTCACATTAATTATTTACTTGCTATCTCAGAATTTGTGTGCCATTTTATTTTTTGATGTCTTGTATAGTTTTCTGAGCTTTATGTATACAATTCTGTATGGTTATACTGTCTTCTATATAGTATTTGTTACTGAAAATCTAGTATAAAACACAAATGATTGGCACATTTTAGTCAGAGTATACTGTAGAATAGCATGCAATTTAACACTCTGGGGCCACTTTAGAAAAACTGAAGAAGTAAAATAGGGAACACAAGTAGAATTGTTGCGTCTAGTGACAAATCTGGTTTCTTTTTATTCTGAGGGAAAGTGAAATCAGAAATCGGATTGCTTACATTTCTTTTCAACAGATTTTATTAGTCCTTTTAGTGTCCAGTTTCTATGCTCTATAAACTCATTGAGGGGTTGGGGAAGAGACTGTTTTACCTGCCTTTCCCTCTCTTCAGTAGGCTCCCAAGACCTACTTGACTGGTCCCCAGCAGCCTCTTCTCAAAGCCAGTCTTGGCCAGGGTTGCAAGCTTGCCCCTTCCACAAATGCGGTGTAAGTGGTTGGGGTTGATGGTGACCACCACCACAAGAGATTTTTTTTTTGTTGGGCCTCCATTCACACAAGTGTTTTAGCTTGTTTCCCTATGCCATTCTTTCTATTTGTTAATATACCTACCTTTATGCTTAGTTGCTATACAGTATGTGCAAAGTACATGGGTTTTTTTTTCTTTCCAAGCATAATAGATACAGCTGCATTAGATAAAATGGCCGTTCTCTAGCAAGTTTCAAATGCTACAAAAGGACAGTTGCTCAGTAACTGCACTAAAAATTATTTGGAATTTCTGCAAAACAGACCTTTGAACGCAAAACATTTTTTTTTCTACAAGTTGAAAATGATTTCAGTGAAACATGAAGAGGATACTGTAGCTGCTATAAAATTGCTTGTGTCATTTCCTTGCAGTTTGCACTGACTTATGTTAAATACATGTTGCATAGAGGGTAACCACATGCAGAGTGGCTTCTGGATTTTCACAGGACTGTCCTAGAATTGTTGCAACAGCACACAAATGAATGAAGTCTCTGACACCACTTCACAGCTCTTAGTTCCCCAGTATAAATTACAGGAAACTTGTGGTAAAAAAAAATTAGAGATCTGCCGTTGCCGAGTTTCAAAAGTTGCTGATGTCCCCTCCCTGGCTTGAAAATTGAACTTAACCAACATATGTTATTTTTCTCAATTAACCATTGCTATGTTACTTTAAAATAATGCAGCACTGGCTCACTGATCATCGCTGGTGAATAGGTGGGAGGGAAGGGGGTGAGGTTTTCCTGTAGATGGGCTTTAAAGTTATTGTAAAGGTTATTCATTTTTTTTTTTTTTTTATAACAAACATGTCATACATACCATCTCTGTGCAAAGAATTTTGCACAGAGTGGCCCCAATCCTCTTTTTCTGGGGTCCCCCGGCAGAGCTCCTGGCTCCTCCTCCTCAATTTCCAGGGGGGCACATGTGCGGGCGTGCTCCCGAGTCCTGCTGCTGCATCCATTGACACAGACAGCAGGACTCTGCCCTGTCCCTGGCTCCTGTGTCACTGGATTTTATTGACAGCAGCGCCAATGGCTCCTGCTGCTATAAATCTGTCCAATAAGTACTCGAGACAGCGGCTGGAGCTGCTGGGCTCGTGCTTGTCGCTGGAACGATTGGGTTCAGGTAAGAAAAAGGGGGTGCTCTGGGGCTTTGCAGCACAGAAGGTTTTTTACCTTAATGCATAGAATGCATTAAGGTGAAAAACCCTGAGACTTTACAACTCCTTTAAAGAAGAACTTGGATTGGTTTAACCCTATGAGAAAAATTAGAAGCAAAATTCCATATGAGGCATAAGTGTTCAATTTTCGTGTAGTGTGTGCACAACTGTCAACATCCGATTCTGACTTTCTAAAGGAAAATTTCAGAAGGGACAAACGCTAAAATGTTTCTCGTACGTAAACAGAACTAACAGTTTTAGTTTTTAACCACTTGCCATCCGCCTACCGTCAAATGACAGCGGAGCGGAACTGCTATTGTTCTGGGCAGACGTCATATGATGTCGGCCCTTTAAGCCGGGATTGCGCGTGATCGGGCGCGTGCATCCTGGCTCTGTCTGTGGCGGCGTGTCCCCGGGACACACCGTGTCACCAACGGGGGTGAACAGCCATTGGTCATGGCTGTTTACCATGTGATCGGCTGTGAGGAAGTCACGGCTGATCACAAATGGTACTGCCCCCATTTGCACGGCACATGCGCGCGATCGCATCGGTGGCAGCCTGTTCCCAGGGAACACTGCCTGTCGCTGACCCTAGTATCAGCCGCCGTCCGGCGGCTGTTACCTTACGATCGGCTGTGATCTACTCACAGCCGATCACATATAATGTAAACAGAGCGGTAACTCACTATTACCAGCTCTTCTCTCCTTACACAGTTTCCATTGTGAGGAGAGAAGAGCTAGGATCAGTGAGTTACTGATCTGTGTAAAGCACCAAACACACAACCTGTCACATCACCCCCCCCTCCAATGTACCTATCACCCAACAGTCACCCCATCTGCCCCCATAAAGTGCACCTGTCACCCATCAGTGACCGTGGCGTGTCACCCGTCACCCATCAGTGACCGTGGCCTGTCGCCCATCAGTGACCGTGGCCTGTCGCCCATCAGTGAGCGTGGCGTGTCGCCCATCAGTGAGCGTGGCGTGTCGCCCATCAGTGAGCGTGGCGTGTCACCCATCAGTGAGCGTGGCGTGTCACCCATCAGTGAGCGTGGCGTGTCACCCGTCACTGACCGTGGCCTGTCACCCATCAGTGACCATCGCCAGTCTCCCATGGCCTGTCATCCGTCACCCATCAGTGACCACCGCCAGACACCCGTCACCCATCAGTGACCTCCACCAGTCACCCATCAGTGACCATCGCCAATCACCTGTCAGAGACCGTCATCGCCTATCAGTAAACCTCACCTGTAAAAGTCTCCCACATTTTTGTATTGCCATACTCAGGGGGAGTAGTAGAATGTATTTTGGGGTGTCATTTTTGCTAGGTACATGCTATGTGTTAGAAATATCATATAAACGGACAACTATAAGTAAAAATAAAAGGGTTTTCCTTTTTTTTCCATATTTTCCAAAAACTACTGGAAAAAAATTACATGTTCAAAAGACTCATTATGCCTCATAGATTATATGTTGGGGTGTTTGCTTTCCAAAATGGGGTCATTTTGTGGGCAATTCCATTGTCCTGGTGCTCCAGGACCTTCAAAAGTGTAATTGGTGGTTGAGAAATGAGATGTGTAATTTATGCTCGTAGAACGCCTGAAGGTGCTAGTTCAATGTTGGGCCTCTGTATGTGGCCAGGCTGTGTAAAAGTCTTACACATGTGGTATCGCCATACTCAGGGGGAGTAGTAGAATGTATTTTGGGGTGTCATTTTTGCTACATACATGCTATGTGTTGGAAATATCATATAATGGACAACTTTGTGTAAAAAAAAATGTGGTTTCATTTTTTTTCCCCACATTTTCCAAAAACTACTGGAAAAAAAATGACATGTTCAAAAGACTCATTATGCCTCATGGATTATACGTTGGGGTGTTTTGCTTTCCAAAATGGGCTCATTTTGTGGGCAATTCCATTGTTCTGGTGTTCCAGGGCCTTCAAAATTGTGATAGGTCGTCATGACATTAGATGTGTAATTTATGTCCCTAGAATACTTGACAACTCTCCCTGCATGTTGGGCCTCTGTATGTGGTCAGGCTGTGAAAAAGTCTGACATGTGATATCGCCATACTCAGGAGGAGTAGCAGAATGTGTTTTGGGGTGTAATTTCTGGTATGCATATGCTGTGTGTGAGAAATAACCTGTTAATATGACAATTCTGTGAAAAAAAATCTTCATTTTGCAAAGAATTGTGGGAAAAAAAATTACAACTTCAAAAAATTCATAATGCCTCTTACTAAATACCTTGGACTGTCTACTTTTCCAAAAAGGGGTAATTTGGGGGGTATTGGTACTTCTCTGGCTTGTTAGGGTCTCAAGAAATGAGATATATCAGGTGCGATCAATTTTCAATGATTGGCACCATAGCTTGTAGACTCTATAACTTACACAAGGATAATAACAATAATATACACTTAGGTTCCATGCACACTGGACGCTATCTGGGCTCTCTCGGCATCGGGCAGGAGACGCTGCTTACAAAACGTTCTTTTGCAGCGGTTTGTAAGCAAAGTTTATCTGCGCTTTTTTTTTTTTTCTTTTTCGCTTACCGGCGTTTATGAGCGTTTAGCGGGGTTTATCGGCGTCCGGCGTTTTTTGGGGTCAAAAGAACGACTTTTGAAGGCCAATTCAGGGCGTTCAGATAACAGCATAAATTTTGGCCAAAATTTATGAAGAAAAATTTAACAAATTTGCTAAATTTTATGACCGAAACCAAGAAAATGCATTTTTTTTCACTAAATTTTCAAACTTTTTTTATTTTTATAGCACAAAAAATAAATAACCCACTCGTGATTAAATACCACCAAAAGAAAGCTCTATTTGTGTGAAAAAAAAGGACGCAAATTTCATGAGTACAGTGTTGCATGACTGAGTAATTGTCATTCAAAGTGTGATAGCGCTGAAAAATGGACGGACAGGAAGGGGGTTTTCGTGCCCAGTATTGAGGTGGTTAATGAGTACGGTTTTCATACGAGAACAATCCGATATGAAAGACTGCGCATGTTTGGGAGCATTGTATACAGCGCTTCCAAACCACCTCTGCCCGTTGGAATGAATGGGCTGCGCTTTTGGCAACACGGGCCTTTTTAACCCCTTCTTGGGCTTTAAAAACGTGCCGCTTAAACAGCAGTAAAGCACCGCTAAAAGAAGCGTCACTTTACCGCTAACGAACCCGCTGCCCCAGTGTGAAAGGGGTCTTAATGAATTCTTAATGACCTCAGACGCGTTTCAAACTGATGTCAAATTATTGCCATTGACACAAGCCGAATGCTCATTCTTTTGAATAAGAGTCGCATGCTTTGCCTTTGGAGATGTGAGTGCTTTATGTGGCGGTTGGGAGGATGGCAGGGTTCGCAAACACATTGTTTTATATTGGACTCAGGGGGCAGTACTGTATTTTACCTCTTGCTCTTACACCTGGCTAATTGGCAAAACACATCTAAGCTACTGGCAAGCTAGAGCTATAGAAATCTAGGCATGATACGGGCTCCATGGAAGTCTGTGCCTACTAAGGTACCAGATGACCTGGAAGTAACAAGCTGCAGCATAGGTATATCAAGTAATCTTCTTGAGATGTTTGTTCTGGCTGACCTTGAAATTTTAGATTTTTTTTTTTTTGTTAAACCTAGATGTTACTCACTTGGCATGCATGTTTGTTTGTGTGCCAGTCATACCTAGCACATTCATGGGTAACAATTGTTCTTGACACTATTGATACTAATTGTGATAGTAAAACGTCTGTTTGACAGATGACAGATTATCTATAACACACCATTCTGCTATGTACAGTATACTGGTCTCGGTGTGTTCTACTTTACACAGATCGATTCTGTACTCTGTGCCAAATGTTTAGTGCTCCATATGGTTCTACTTTGGACAGTGTGCTTGAAATGTTCTGCTTTATATTACATACTATGTAGTTTTGCATTTTTTACACTCTATTGCGTAGTATTTATCTTGGTACCGTCTGCTGTCCCATTTTCCTCCCAGCAAATTGGGTTTATTGTCATGGATTCTAGAGAAAGCAGGAGTGCAACTGCAGCTGGAAACATCATAGAGAGGAGGCTTTTGTGGGTCTGGTCGCACCGCTGGAGCAAGGCATAAGGTAAGTATTTGATCTCATTCATGCACCCCTAGACTCAACAGGCATTTAACCCTGTGGTGAGGGAAGAGGAGGAGTTTAACTCTGGTTAAAAAAAATGATATTCAGATATGTGTTTAGTGTTTACTAAAAAAGTACCTTCTATTGCTTACAGCCTCCTCCAAATTCTTTGTTGCTCCTGTGGCCCAAATTCCTGTTAGAAGGTGGCTATGTTCCTTCTCCATGATGCCACTGTATGCAGGAACTTAGCCACTCTCTCTTGCTCACTCCCAAGATAGACTACAGTCTATGGCAGAGATGAGCAATTAGCGGACATCCAGCTGTTGCAAAACTACAAGTCCCATCATGTCTCTGCCTCTGGGTGTCATGCTTGTGGCTGTCAGAGTCTTGCTATGCATCATGGGACTTGTAGTTCTGCAACAGCTGGAGGTCCGCTAATTGCATATCCCTGGTCTATGGGATATGTAGTTAGCGTAGAGCAGTGCGCACAACCGCAATGAACATACACTGCTGGTTCCAAACAACAGAAGTAATAGGGAGAAGGAGCTGTTCAGGATCTCATCTAGGATGTTGCAAGGACGCAGGAAAACACAATAAGAAACTGTTTCATGAAAAATAGATTATGGGGCCATTAAAGTACAACTAAAGGCAACATACATATTTTAGTAAATCCTCATATAAATACCTGAAAGTTACACATGGTAATAAACATAACTGAAATTATTATTTTCCTACCATATAGCTGCAATTGTAGTCTGTAATCCCCTCCACCAGTTCTTCTTTGTTGTATAGTGTTAGTGATGATGGGAGGAGTTGAGCAGAGCTCAGATGTCATTTCCTTTCAGTGAACTAGCTTCTCTATCTCCCAGTCCTCCAGCCTTCTATCATGCTCAGTCTATTTTACATAACACACACCCATCTGCCAATCAATAGCTGGGTGTGTGCTATGTAAAACAGTACAAGTCAGTACAGGTTCACGTCCACACAGATATGTCTATTAATCTATGTGCTTCTTCCTGCCTGCTTTCCTCTGGTAATTTGTAAACTGGCAGAACAGAAGCCTAGCTAGGAGCTAGAGTAGTGGGCGGGCAAAGACAGGGCATAGGTGGGAGTGGGTGGGGCTTCACAGGCTGATTTGTGGGCCAAGCCTAATCAGGACTTCTGTGTATAATAAAATGCCTGAGAATTCCCTGTGCTACAAGAGCACCTCCTCCAGTGATGTCAGGATGTTTCTGCAGAGAGATAGACGCAAATGGGGACAACCGGTGTTCAACACAGGCAATTAGAAAACCAGGAAGTAAAGTTGTCTCATTAAAGGAAGTGCACATGAGAGCAGGGGACAAAGTAGATATCTCAACATCCTTACTGCTTTTTGCAAAACATTCAGTGAGATGTTTAACCACTTCAGCCCCGGAAGGATTTCCAGCTTTAGGACCGGAGCCCTTTTTGCGATTCGGCGCTGCGTCGCTTTAACTGAAAATTGCGCGGTCGTGCGACGTTGCACCCAAACGAAATTTGCGTCCTTTTTTTCCCACAAATAGAGCTTTCTTTTGGTGGTATTTGATCACCTCTGCGTCATTTCTGATCGCCGCTATAAACAAAAGAAGAGCGACAATTTTGCAAAAAAACCCAAATTTCTTACTT
The DNA here is from genome assembly GCA_018402905.1 of Glandirana rugosa. Classification (NCBI taxonomy): domain Eukaryota; kingdom Metazoa; phylum Chordata; class Amphibia; order Anura; family Ranidae; genus Glandirana; species Glandirana rugosa. Next base: position 453,039 of record BLSH010367311.1, read on the forward strand.
TTTGCTAGAATACAAATCCAAAAAAAAAATATAAAAAAACATTTTTTTTCACCGTTTTTGGCCGATTTATATTCTTCCTCATATTTGCGATAAAAAAAATCGCAATCGGCGTTTATTGATTGGTTTGCGCAAAAGTGGTCGCGTTTACGGATGGTGAGAATTCATTTCTGGGGTTTTTATTTTTTTTTTATTTTTTACTAAAAATGGCGGCGATCTGCGATTTTTAGCGGTACTGCGATATTGGGG
>BLSH010367311.1:468432-484278 GCA_018402905.1 Glandirana rugosa
TCTCATAGTGTACGAGGACCTGGTCAAGCCACGGGTTCGGTCTTAGGAAACATGTGACTATGTTTCTATTTTCTACTGATTACATGCCCTTTTATGATTAAGAAAACAGGGTTTTAGTACTCATTGTAAAACTCTTTTCTTGGTACTCATTGAGGGACATAGTATGTCCCACCCCTCATTTTTTTAAATATAATCTACTCACAATGCTGCTTTTCTAATGGCTGAAACATCATGGGAGGATTTTTTGTTTGCCAGTATCCATTTGCTCCTAAGGTCATCAGTGTAACGCAGTATTCCTGAGTTCTACTGATCCTGTGTCCCTTCTTAAACTCAGAGTAAAAGATTTTACAGTGAGTATAAAAATCCTGTTTTTATCTTTGTATCAGTGTACAAAGGATTCTGGCTTGGGCACCGAACTGGTCCAGGAGCATGTGATACTCTCATCTTGTCAGGATCCAGCAGACACCCTCTGTCTTTATTTTTAGGCACTTGCATATTGGTCTTTGCACCATGTAGTTTAAAGGTCAGCACTTTGGATGATGGCCTCATCCGTTTTATAGATATACAAAAAATCTTTTTATTCTATTTTAAGTGAAAAAACTATAGGTACACAATGTGTTTGTATATCATAACAGCAGGTTTTTCTCTGTTTCAGCAATCGGCCTTCAAGCCAGACATACGTTCCATGTAGCATGAAACGAGCCAGGGACTGTAAGGATGACTGAAATTACTATCCCATCCAGAATGCGGAAGGGCCTCTTGAAGGACCCTGATATAGCGGATCTATTTTGCAAGGAGGATCCAGAGACAATATTTGTAGATCTGCATGAAATTGGACATGGTAGCTTTGGAGCAGTTTACTTTGTAAGGACACTTTCATATACATTGCCAATTTGTAGAGTTTTTCTTTTTAATAGGAGTAAACAACAAAACCATTAATATACTCTGCGAAATTGGTTACCTCTACCTCTTGTATTCTTTACACTGGGGATGCTGCGAAGAAGTCTCTGCGTTCAGAGATATTATACAGGGTTTATATAGCGCCAACAGTTTGCGCAGCACTTTGCAATATAAAGGGAGACAATACAGCAACGATACAATTCAACACAAGAGGGTTAGGTGGGCCCTGCTCCTGCAAGCTTACAATTTAATGGGAAGGGGCTGGTGGAACAAAAGGTAATAATTGTGAGGGATGAACTGATGGGAGAAATAGAAGATTTGGTTATTGGCTGAAGGCAGGATAGGACGAGAAGGCCTGGCTCGCAGTCTCCGCTCATCCCAAAGGTGTTCTATCGGGTTGAGGTCAGCACTCAGTGTAGGCCCGTCAATTTCCTCCACCCCAAACTCGCTCATCCATGTCTTTATGGACCCTGCTTTATGCACTGGTGGGGAGGAGGAACTTGACTAACCTCAACCCGATAGAACACCTTTGGGATGAATTAGAGCGGACGTTGTGAGCCAGGCCTTCTCGTCCAACATCAGTGCATGACCTCACAAATGCACTCCTGGAAGAATGGTCAAACATTCCCATAGACACACTCCTAAACCTTGTGGACTGCCTTTCCAGAGGAGTTGAAGCTGTTATAGTTTTAAAGGGTGGGACAACGCAATCTTGAACCCTAAGGACTAAGAATGGGATGCCATTTAAGTTCATGTGTGTGTAAAGTCAGGCTTTCCAATACTTGTATCAAATAAAAAAGGTGAATACTGCGCTAAAGTGCTCTGTGCCTCTAATAGCAGCGGCAAATCATGCAATATAACCAGAGCACACAAATACATAAAATAAAAAATGTTGCGCTTGGTGAACCTCCTAGTGTATGAATAATAATAATAATTCAAAAAAGTGCACGTTAAATCATGAAAGTCCTTAAAGTGGTTGTCAACCTGTGACAACCACGTTAACCTACAGGTAAGCCAAGAATAAGGTGCCCTGCATATCTCCCAAACCTGCACGGTTCAGGAGATATGCAGTGCTTTGCATGTGCTGACGTCATGCTGGCACATGCGCAGTGAAGAAACGGCCAGTGACAGCGCCGGAGTTGCGGCCCCGGAAGGAAGAGGGGCTGAAGATGTATGTAGCCAGCACAGGGAACAGAGCTGGACACCGCAGGCTTAGTTTACAGGTATGTGGCACATAATGGGCTACTATGCGATGGGCTACTATGCTTCTACATCACAGGGTTATATTGAGGAAGTAAACCCAATTTGGGTTTACTTGCTCTTTAATAGTTCATATTCAATCAAGCATATTAAGGTTATAGTCTAAAAAGAGTTCATCAATGAGTGTACACTCATCGATGAACTATTTTTAGACTATAACTTTAATATGCTTGATTGAATGTGAACCATTAAGGACTGTCACGATTTATTTGAATTATTATTATTCATACACTAGGAAGTTCACCAAGCGCAACATTTTTTATTTTGACAGTCCTTAATGGTTCACATTCAATCAAGCATATTAAATTTATAGTCTAAAAAGAGTTCATCGATGAGTGTACACTCATTTATGAACTCTTTTTAGACTATAACCTTAATATGCTTGATTGAATATTAACTATTAAAGAGCAAGTAAACTTAGATTGGGTTTACTTCCTCAATATAACTCTGTGATGTAGAAGCATAGTAGCCCATTGCATAGTAGCCCATTATGTGCCACTTACCTGTAAACTAAGCCTGCGGTGTCCAGCGCTGTTCCCTGTGCTGGCTGCATCCATCTTCAGCTCCTCTTCCTTCCGGGGCCACGACTCCGGCGCTGTGACTGGCCGTTTCTTCACTGCGCATGTGCCAAGATGACGTCAGCACATGCAAAGCACTGCATATCTCCTGAACCGTGCAGGTTTGGCAGATATGCAGGGCACCTTATTCTAGGCTTACCTGTAGGTTAAAGTGGTTGTCACAGGTTGACAACCACTTTAACCACTCCAGATCCGGGCTATTGCCGAAGTACGGCTCCAGCGCGGATCTGAAATGCCCGGACGACGTCCATGGACGTCGTCCCCTGTGCACGCTCATCGCGTGCCCCCTGGCGGCGGCGTGCGCGTGTCTCGGGCGGACTCGATGTCTGCCCGAGACCCGCCGATGTCTTCTAGCAGCCTCAGAACGGGGAACCGCCGATGTAAACACGGCGGTTCCCCGTTCTGTGACAGGGGACATACCAGATCTACTGATCCCTGTCATTGGGATCAGTTAGATCTGTTATGTCCCGGCCAGCCCTGCCCCCCCCACAGTTAGAACACACCCAGGGAACATATTTAACCCCTTCACTGCCCCCTGCAGGTTAACCCCTTCACTGCCAATGACATTTACACAGTAATCAGTGGATATTTACATTTCTGATCGCTGTATAAATGTCATTGGTCCCAAAAATGTGTAAAAAATGGCTGTCATTTCTGCGACAATATCGCAGTCCCGATAAAAATCGCAGATCGCCACCATTACTAGTAAAAAAAAAAAAAATAATAATAAAAACGCCATAAATCAATTCCCAGTTTGTAGACGCGATAACTTTTGCGCAAACCAATCAATATACGCCGATTGCGATTTTTTTTTTTTTTTTTACCAAAAATATGTAGAAGAATATATGTCGGCCAAAACTGATGAATAATTTTTTTAATGGATTTGTACTTTAGCAAAAAGTAAAAAAATATTGTTCTTTTTGCAAAATTGTCGCTCATTTTTTGTTTATAGCGGCGATCAGAAATGACGTAGGGGTGATCAAATACCACCAAAAGAAAGCTCTATTTGTGGGAAAAAAAGGACGCAAATTTTATTTGGGTACAACGTCGCACAACCGTGCAATTGTCATTCAAAATGCGACAGCGCTGAAAGCCAAAAATTGGTCTGGGCAGGAGGGGGGTTTAAGTGCCCAGTAAGGAAGGGGTTAAGGACTTTCATGATTTAACTTGCACTTTTTTGTATTATTATTATTATTCATATACTAGAAAGTTCACTTAGCGCAACATTTTTTATTTTATGTCCCAATGCTTTTGGCAATATAATGTAGTTATAGCTAACATTGAAGGAGTGCTGTGATATGTAGGAGGAGGACTTCGAGAGAGCAGTCTTGAAGGCTAAGGCTTAATTGACACTGCTGCTGGTAAACGGACGTTTAGAGGCATTTGGGCGTTTTTTCAGCTGCCCCTGAAGTTTCCTCTGTTATCTTAGTCCATGTACACAGGGTCGTTTAAGGTCGTTTCCAGGCAGTTGAGTTGAGAGCCTTTTTTTGGAACGCAAAAAAATGGGTTCAGATGCCAGTTCAGAGGCATTTGAAATGCCAAACAGCTTGTAACCGCCGCTAAACGCGGTAACTCGCATCTAGAAACGTTTCGTTTACAAGTGTTTACATTTTTAAAAAAAAAAATTATATATTTTTTTTCCAAAATCACTCCTAGACGCGAACGCAGCTAAACGTGGCATGCAAAACGCGGCAAAACTGCAGTTTTAGATGCCGGCTTCTAGCTGTCAAAGAAAGTCGTTCAGGGGAGGTTGAAATAGCGTCCTGTGTAAATGGAGCCCAAGAGTGGAGTTTCTTTAGGAGGAGGGGATGGTCAACAGTATGAAAGGCTGCAGAGATTTCTAGTAGTTTGAGAGATCATCCACTACCTGCAGCTTCCAAATTGGCCTCCAGTTTGAATGGAAGTGATTTGCCTCTCTAGAAGTCTTTTAGGTCTGATCACTGAAACTTAAATAAGGCATAGCAGAGTACCAGAATCCAACTAACAGCAGCTCAAATGAAGAACACAAGAGGTGTTGCCAAATGCTGCAGAGAACAACTCTAGGGAGTTCATATTCAAAGTGTTTCACTGGGCAAAACATTCTTTTTTTAGTTTTGGACAGGGTAGAGAATAGTTTAAAACCATAGTCACTGGCCTTTTAAGGCGTTTTCTCTTAACTTCTTGTATAGGAGACCTAACAGGAAGTGAGTAGTAAGGGAGGAATAAAGACTATCTTGAAGATCTTGATGGAGCTCAAAGTTCCCCCAAAAAAGTAACCTTTTTATAAAAGTGCTACAAATAACATTGATGATTGTTGACATAATTCACAAAAACATAATTAAAATACCGTGTTATCACTATTTTTTATAATTTGATGATTAAAAATGTATTTTTTCTGTGATTGGTGCATGAACAACCGTTCAGCTAATTTTGGTGCATGTGTAATTTTTCTTTTTAAGTTGATTTGACTGTACAATTCAACTCCCAAAGATTGTTGCACAGTGCACCTTAAAATACCAGGAGCACCAGGCTGATAACTGAAATAAGCTTCATGAGATAAAATGACTGAAGATTTAAGGCTCCCAATAACTAAATGCCCATTTCACGTGAAAAATAAAATTTCATGTTTGAGCAATGCTTGTCAGCTTGGGTAGCAGCATGTATTCCTCCTGTATACCAATCCACAACTAGCTTTCAACAGTCTTATTTACCAGACATTGACTTGGTATATTAACGGTTCATATGTGCTCAGATCTCAACTTGGTCTGTGCACTAGACCCCCTCCGCCTCTCACCAGATCCCCAGGTCTGCTGCATAGATTGAGTTGAGACCGAAGTGCATTTGACCTGGGTAAATAAGCCAGATGAAGGCTAGTTGTGTACTAGCATGGAGAAAGAGGTGTATGTGCCTTTTTGTGTTGCTTTTTAAGAGAATTCCAAAGCTGCGGCAAAAAAAAGAGCATGGTCATGAATGGGGTGTATAGATAGATATGTATTGGAACAACAAGCTCAGGAAAAATGATCATGAGATAAAATAACGGGGGGTTGAATTTTATCCTTTTAAAATTTTTGTTTTTTCTTAAAAAATTATCATGAGATAAAGTATGTATTTTAAATAATTTGTGCATCTTTAATAATTTGCTGTGTTTTTGTTTTTTTTTTTGTTTTTTTTATATAACATTTTTTTTGTTTCATATAGGCCACAAACTCTACAAATAATGAAGTGGTTGCTGTTAAGAAGATGTCCTATAGTGGGAAACAGATGAATGAGGTAAGACGTTTCTCTGCTACAATAGTTATGTATCCCAGGCTCCCCTCCAGTAACTGCTCTCTGGTATCTGTAATTCTATCACTTTTTGGATGAAGAAAGGCCAACCTATAGGTTGGAAGTAACAACAGCACATGAGTTTGAACTAGCCACCTGGGGGAATGTTTTTCAGGTTGGAAAAACATTTTAAAAAGTAAAAATAACATCTTTTGGCCATCGGAATGTTTAATACCTAATTGCCATACAGTCTTTTTTGGGGCATTTTAAAATACATTTTCAAGAAAAATGAAAACCACCTGTTTGGGGTGTTAGAAGTAGCAAAAGTGTAAGACCCATGGCGTGGTCCCCATCTCCTATTGCCCTCTTGTAAAATAAAATGGGATCCTGTCTTTGAGTTACTGACTGTTTGGCAGGCTGTGTTCTGCCAAGGGAGATGTAGAAATAAAGTCGTTTTCACATATAGCCACTATCGTTTTAGTGGTGTTGCAGTACCCAAAATTACCAGCAGGTATCACTGCATGCAAGCTCTAACTGCAGTGCCAAGAAAGTACAGTACTTCAATTACACTTTGCAATGTTCTGTTGATACCATAAGAACTGAATTGTCTGTAGTGAAGTGTGTGTAGATACATAAAAGTGCATAAAGTGGGTGTAAAAGAGTAATATTAAAATAGTATTAAACCCTCAGTGTTTCTTCAGTTTACCACATTAAGCAAAATAGAATAAACATTCCCCAGTAAACTATTTGATACAATTCTTACCCCAGCACTTCCAGTTTACAACTTTCAATACTGCTGGCTCCTGCTTTCTCAGTGCTGCTTCCCTGAACTTCCAGTCTTCACATGAAAGAGTGAAAGCACTTGTAAACCTTCCCATACTCCCAGTGAAGTGACCAGACGATACACAGAGATTAAACAAATCCTCCTATATGAGTTGTACCTGTTTAAATACAGTACTCTTGTCAGAGCTTTCACAAAGCAGGGGGCAGGGAGCTGAAGATACTCTGTAGAGGTCAGTGAAAGCTAATAGGAGGAAAGGGACACACACACACCCCTTCACACAGCACACAGGAACCTAGCTGAGATTAGACTGTGTGCTGATACTCCCTCCCTATCACTTTTTTTTTTCTTTTGGTGTCAGGAAAACCTGTCCAAAGTGATAGCAGAGGAGCCAGGTAGCTATAAAGGGTAACTGTGTTAAGAGGTTGTGTGTTTCTATTGATGCACACTTTAGGGAGACAAAACTCTAGTCCCTGCATACAAGGGTGGCTCCAAAGGACACTGCAAGTAAAAGCAGCCATCCTGAAACCAGAAACTTGGGGCATTAGTCATGGCAGTAGCTTCAAATGGATGATTAAATCCACTGCTGAATGTGTTTAAAAACCTTGTAAAGGCTCACAATTTATTTATTAAAAATAACAAACCTGTCGTATTCATTTGTTCTGTGCAAGCTGCCTGCTATGGGGACACTCGTATGGACTTCCTCCCAAGCATTTTTTTTGTGTCCATAGATACGCAGAGCGTGGCTCGGCCTCACCCCCACTCCCTGTCAATAGCTGTAATTGACAGCAGCAGGAGCTACTGTCTCTGAGCCATTGAGGAGGGAGAGAGCCAAGAGGGCTTCTACACTAGTGCATATTGCTGGACTGCAGTCGGGCTCAGGTAAGTATGGGGAGAGCTGCATTTAGAAGGTTTTTGTTCCTTAATGCATAGAATGCATTAAGGCAAAAACTTTCGGCCCTCACAACCACTTTTTAATATCGCTTTAAGGCTCCGTGCACACTAGCGCTTTTTTAAGCTCCTAGAAGCTGTTCTTAGCATTTTTTTTCTCCTCCTAGAAGCTAAATAGTGTTCATAGTTATCCTATGTGTCCATGAACACGCTATTAGCGTTTTTTTGACATTCTACAAAGGAAAGACCAACTCTCCAAGATAGTCACTAAGTGGCACACTACAATTGAGTAAAAAACACTATACTTTATTGAAAAAAATTATAAAATTAAAAATGGCAAAACAATCCTTTCACCAACTCCTTAAATATTTAAAATAAAGACAACGTTGTCTTGCTGACAGGAAGCAGCTGCACATTTACCCATCCACACAGCCATTCACTCATAGTGGAATCCGGTGCATGAGTCCTGATAATAGGGGATGTAAGGGCTTGTATGTTGAATAGGACTAGGCGTCCAAAACAAAGTCTTAGGGCCCTTTCACACTGAAGGCACTTTACAGGCATTTTTGCACTAAAAATAGTGCATGTAAAGCGCCTCTAAACTGCCTCCTAATCCTCCCCAGTGTGAAAGCCAGAGTGCTTTGCACACTGGGGCGATGTGCCTGCAGGACGTTAGGAAAAGTCCTGCAAGCGGCATTTTTGGGGCGGTGGAGGAGCGGAGCGGTGTATGCACCACTCCTGCCCATTAAAATGAATGGGCAGCGCTTCCAAAGCGGCTGTACACCGCTCCGGAAGTGCCAAGCGCCGGCCCTTTTAACCCCTTTTTTAAATTCCTTCCTAGGGGTTAAAAGTGCCCCGCTGCCGCCCGAATAGTGGCGCCAAAGTGCCGCTATAACAGCAGTAAAGATCCACTAAACTAGCGGCGTTTTACCGCTGTCGATTGGGCGGCCCCAGTGTGAAAGGGCTCTTAGTCTAAAGTCCACTCACAGACCAGCTGGTTTTCCCTACGTGACATCAATTGATTAGGTTCTGGTTGGGGGAGGGGGGTGGGAGCTGGGTGTTTAAAAATTCAGCCAGGTAAGCTTGGGTCCGCAGGTTAAATCCAAGGTAAACTGGGAGGGTACTCATTCAATGCAAGCCAGTACTCCTCCTATGTATAAATAGTCTGCGGGCATTATTGCTCTTCAGGTGCGGTGAAAAGGTTACTGAAAATGAACCCACAGCTGGGAGATGCACTTAAGAAACGTGGATGCACTGTAGGGGGCTAATGTAGATTAAGCAGAGGAATCTCACCACCAATGTGTTCTATCTAGTCCATCCGTCCAGTGCCTCCAAATGGGTCCTATAAGTACAATAACCAAGTAGGGGAACAGATCCAAGTCCATTACCACACTCTCATCCTTCAGGATGACCCGTTAGCTGCTTGCCTGCCAGAAGCATCACCTGCGCGGTGTTAGCACACTGATATGTTTCGTTGGCTTATCACCAACTTCCTTCCTCGCACTGAGGAAGTTGGTGATAGGCCAACGAAACATGTCAGTATCTGTGGTGAGTAATTGATCTACCCAGGACTTATACTCAGTAATAGCAGTCCTCGTTAGCATCTGCACATGTGCGGTTGATCCAAATTTCAAAATCTTTATTTACTAGCGTTTTTTGAGCTTCAGCGTCTAGGAGCAGAAAAAATGTGTTTTTGTAGCATTTCTTGGGGCGTTTTTTTCAGCAGAAATGCTGCTAAACGTGGCTAATAGCATTTGTCCAGCATTTTTTTTAGCTTAAAAAAACGCTAGTGTGTATGATGGAGCCTAAAGCCAAAAGACCTAATTGTTATGTTTTTTTTTAGTTTGACTTTAATGTTAAATTAGTTTACTGTTATGTTTTGTCTTTAAACAGAAATGGCAGGATATAGTGAAAGAAGTGAAATTTCTTCAACAGCTGAAACATCCCAACACAATAGAGTACAAAGGATGCTACTTGAAAGAACATACTGCTTGGGTAAGCAAGGTAGCATTGTTCACTGGTGATAGAAAATGTGTATCTGGATATCTTTAATATGTTGTTTTGGCAATAACTATTATTTCTTTCCTAAATTTATAGCGGTTGTACACTGTGTACTGCTGGAGGGATTTTTTTTTTCGCCCTGCAAGGTAAATTCATGATGTGCTAGTATGCATCGCATACTAGCAAATTATGTGAAATTTACCTTTAAAACAAAGCTGCTCCAGCGTCACAATGTCTGCGCTGCAGCTGCTTCCATCTTCACCCATCTAGCTTCCAGGTTCGCGGGCTCAGGCTCTGTAACTGACCGGAGCCGTGATGATGTCACTCCCAGGCATGTGCGCGGGAGCCGCTGTTCACGGCACAGGGCTCGGAAGGAACAGCACGGATGGCTTTTCCTTCAGGGCGCATGCGCCAGTGAAGTCACCGGCTGCATAGAATGTAAATATCTCCTAAACGGTACACGTTTAAGAGATGTTTGCACTACCTGTAGGTAAATGTCAGCAGAGGAAGTTTACTTCCACTTTAAATGTACAGGCTCATTCTTACAAGATTCCCATTGGCTACAATAACATTTTCATCTGTCAGGCTGGGTTCACGCCTATGCGAATTGGAGATGCGGCTTACACCTGTTTTTAATGTGTCAGGTTCACATAGGTGCGGTGCATTCGCACTCCGCATTGCACAGAAAACGTGAGTTTTCTGTGCAATGCGGTGCAAATTTCCAGCCTATTAAGTTCAATGGGAACTCATCTAACACAGAGATGCGTTCCGCACTGAACGGGGATATTTCCCTCTGCTTGCGCTCTCCGTGCAATGCAAATTCAGCCAGCGATTGTATGGCTGAATTTGCATCGTAATCAGAGCAAACTCGCAAGGACCCTTTTTTTTTTTTTCACAGGGTCAGAATCGGATCGCATGGTGGCTCACACCATGAGATCTGATTCCTGTGCGAGTGTGCAGTTTGCAGTGTGTTATGCGCACCGATTTGGGGGTGTCATTAACATTGTATTGACAGTCCCCAGAGTTTACATATGGCAGTGTGATGCGATGCAGGAACCCTAAGGGCCGGTTCACACTGCAGCGATGCGGGAACCCTGCAAATCCACTGCAGGTTCCTGCATCGCTTGTCTCTGGGCGGCAGTTCACACTGCCATATGCGAACTCCGGGGAGTGTCAATGCAATGTTAATGACACCCCCAAATCAGTTTGCATATTGCACTGCAAACTCGCACAGGAATCTGATCGCCTGATGTGAAATACCATGCCATCTGATTCTGACCCTGCAAAAAAAAAAGGGTCCTGTGCGAGTTTACTCCAATTGCAATGCAAATTCAGCCATACAATCTATGGCTGAATTTGCATCGCACAGTGATCGCATATGACTCACACTGCAGTGCGGTGCAAATCATATGCAATCTCTGAGATCGGAGCAGTGTGAACCGGCCCTCAAGCATTAGTTTTCTTATCATATAAAGATAACGTTGGGACACGTTGAATGCTCTCCTTATCTGTTAGATCTAAAAAGTCGTGGGAATCAGAGTTGATTGGTCACCTGTCATCAGAAAAATATGTATGCTTTCTCTTTTGAGGTCCTACTGAAAATGCTCATTGTCGATCATGCTGGTCCCCTAAATTTACAAAAACCAGACACAGCCACACAATTGTCATTACTTGGAAGAAGGGAAGCGAGAAATGGTATCTCACGTATTTCTTCAAAGCGGTATTAAATCCAAAATCAAATATTTACCATATTGCAGCTTATTAATTCTTTGATGTGATGGCTGCATTAGATTTCTTTTTTAGACTTTCTTTCTTTTATTTTCACCTGGTGATCCTGCCAGTAAGTCTGTTGTTTTTCAACAGAAGAGGCCCTCTGCAGATGTAGCAATTAGAGGGTTGAAAACACTACTCACAACGCTACCCCTTGAAGTTATTATGTCTAGCTTACATTGCCTTGAAAAATTATTCATACCCCTTGATATTTTCCACATTTTGTCATGTTACAACCAAAAATGTAAATGTAATTTATTGGGATTTTATGTGATAGACCAACACAAAGTGGCACATAATTGTGAAGTGGAAGTAAAATGATTAATGGTTTTCAATTTTTTTTTACAAATCAATATGTGAAAAGTGTGAAATGCATTTGTATTCAGCCCCCTTTACTCTGATACCCCTAACTAAGATCTAGTGGAACCATTTTTCTACAGAAGTCACCTAATTGGTAAATAGAGTCCACATGTGTGTAATTTAATCTCCATATAATTCAGCTGCTCTGTGAAGAGGTTTGTTGGAGAACCTTAGGGAACAAACAGCATCATGAAGGCCAAAGAACACACCAGACATGTCAGGGATAAAGTTGTGGAGAAGTTTAAAGCTGGGTTAGGTTATGAAAAATATCCCAAGCTTTGAACATCTCACGGAGCACTGTTCAATCCATCATCCGAAAATGGAAAGCGTAAGGCACAACTGCAAACATACCAAGACATGGCCGTCCACCTAAACTGACAGACCGGGCAAGGAGAGCATTAATCAGAGAAGCAGCCAGAGGCCCATGGTAACTCTGAAGGAGCTGCAGAGATCCACAGCTCAGGTGGGAGAATCTGTCCACAGAACAACTATTAGTCGTGCACTCCAATAATCAGACCTTTATGGAAGAGGCAAGAAGAAAGCCATTGTTAAAAGAACGCCATAAGAAGTCACGTTTACAGTTTGCGAAACGCCCTGTGGAGGACACCGCAAGCGTGGAAGAAAGTACTCTGGTCAGATGAGACCAAAATTGAACGTTTTGGCCTAAAAGCAAAAACACTATGTGTGGTGGAAACTAACACTGCACATCAGCCTGAACACACAATCTCCACAGTGAAACATGGTGGTGGCATCATGTTGTGAGGATGGTTTTCTTCCGCAGGGATGGGGAAGCTGGTCAGAGTTAATGGGAAGATGGATGGAGCCAAATACAGGGCAATCATAGAAGAAAACCTATTTAGAGTTTGCAAAAGACTTGAGAGTGAGGTGGAGGTTCACCTTCCAGCAGGACAACGACCCAAAACATACAGCCAGAGCTACAATGGAATGGTTTAGATCAAAGCACATTCACATGTTAGAATGGCCCAGCCCAAGATCAGACCTAAATCCACTTGAGAATCTGTGGCAAGACTTGAAAATTGCTGTTCAGACGCTCTGCATCCAATCTGACAGAACTTGAGCTATTTTGCAAAGAAGAATGGGCAAAAATGTCACTCTCTAGATGTGCAAAGCTGGTAGAGACATCCCCAAAAAAACTTGCAGCTGTAATTGCAGTGAAAGGTAGTTCTATAGAATATTGACTCAGGGGTGCTGAATATAAATGCACGCCACACTTTTCACATATTGATTTGTAAAAAAAATGTGAAAACCATTAATCATTTTCCTTCCACTTAACAATTATGTGCCACTTTGTGTTGCTCTACATACAACCAAAAACGTAAATGTATATTATTGGGATTTTAACATGACAAAATGCGGAAATTTTCAAGGGGGTATGAATACTTTTTCAAGGCACTGTGCATCAATCCACGTGTTCTCACTAGAATACTTTAAATGCTGCATCCAATGCTATTATTCCTTCAAACACACATATATCATATAGATTTAGTAACATATATAGTCCACAGTATCATAAGACAGTTCTCCATAGTCCTTCCAATGCTGAAAAAAACCCAATGGATATCATATCACTCACACTTGTTTCATCTGTGTTAGGCTGGGTTCACACTAGTGTGGATTGGATGCGGGTTTCCTCGCCTCCAGTTCGCATGACAGGAGAGTGTGCCCGGCTCTCAATGGAGCTAGTTCACACATCTCCGGGGCTGCTGCGGAACAGATTGCACAGGGGTCCTGGCAAGAATTCGGGCCTGATTCGTCCCTGAAACAGAGGACAGGGAGGCACCAGACCCCTGCTGTGAGCCGCATGCAAATTAAGTGTAAACCCAGCCTTAGTGTGGTAACACCGGGACAATCTCTTGTGCCAAAAAATCAATTATGTGGCTCTACAGACACAATTCTGTGCTCCCCTCTTGTGTCCACACTCACCAGAAGGTATGGACCCCATGCACAAGCATGCAAGTCATGTGCGCCTTATATGCTAATATAACCAGATTTATGCTCTCCTTCAGTGTACTTTTTTTTTTTTTTTTTTTTTTTTTTCTCCTTCCTTTTTTGGATCAGGTTGTGGGGATGCTCCTGTGTGTCTCACATATATAAGGACAAACAAGGGAATGCTCCCATAGTGTAAATTCACTTTATTTAACACAAATCTTAAAAAAAGATTGCACTCACTTGTAAAAGGTCTTTTAACACACAAAGCTTAAACAACCTGGAAGCGATGTGACAGCGTGTGCCTCACGTGTGTGATATTTTGTAACCGGTATAGACCCCGCCTTAAACGTTTCACCCCACTTACAGGGCATCTTCAGCATTTCACTGAACTTGTCAGTGCGGCTGTATATATGAGCAGAGTACGGTATCTTATCAACAAGATCTGCTTTAACACACTTTCTGCTTTCTTGTAGTTGGTAATGGAATACTGCCTGGGATCTGCTTCAGATTTGTTAGAAGGTAAGACCAGAGTTACTTGACTGTTGTGAAGCATCTAGATCAGTGGTTCTCAACTCCTGTCCTCGGGACCCACTAACAGGCCAGGTTTGCAGGATAACTGAAATGTATCACAGGTGATATCATTTTCTGCTCAGTGATTGTAGTATTCTAGTCTGCATCTCCCCAAGGTAATACTTAAAATCTGGCCTGTTGGTGGGTCCTGAGGACAGGAGTTGAGAACCACTGATCTAGATCAAGTGGGTTATAATAATATTTATCAACAAATGAATAAATATATTCAGTAATATATGTTATATTAATTATAATCTAGTACTGATTACAAAGATAATAAAGTTATGTGTGAGACACCGTTTCATATTCCATAGCATTTGTCCTATTGTTTAATCAACATTGTTTTTTGGGGATTGACAGGCAGGAACAGGAAACATAAAAGTAAATGGCAGCACACGGTTGTACAACACTCCGCCGTGGTGTCCAAGATTCAAGGCCCATTCACACTGGTGCATTATGGTAATGCTTATTAAAATAAGCATTCCATGCAATATAAGGTAGCACATGTATATTGGTGTGTTGCATTGTATATATGGCAGTAATGGGGTATATGATGCAATAAGTGTCATGTGTACATAAATGTCTCTGCAGAACAACAAAAAATTCATAAAATCCAATTGGAGCTTTCAGGGTAACTGTCTGCTGATCTCAATGCACCAGATGCAGCACCTCTGAAGAGACTGAAGTATCTCTAGGCAAACTGATAAGAACAGCAGTGGGTAATCCGAGTGTAGTATAACAGATTTATTGTGGTGAAAAGACAAATGGCAACTCACATTGTGACAGCCAAGTCAGGCTCATCACATAGTAAGGGCTTCCAATGGACAGTCTCACAACAAGAGGGACACCTGCAGGACCAAGAGAACAAACCTGGGGGGAAGTCACCAAACTAAGTGCAGAATTATTTGTACTGAAAAATACTAGTAAATTAGCAGCTCGCTCAGTGTTTCTATCCTGGTCTGAGGTTCCCT
The DNA here is from genome assembly GCA_018402905.1 of Glandirana rugosa. Taxonomy (NCBI): domain Eukaryota; kingdom Metazoa; phylum Chordata; class Amphibia; order Anura; family Ranidae; genus Glandirana; species Glandirana rugosa. The sequence continues at coordinate 483,708 of BLSH010367311.1, forward strand.
GTCGTGAAACTGTCTATCGGAAGCCCTTACTATGTGATGAGCCTGATTTTAACTGTCATAGTGTAAGTTGCCATTTGTCTTTTCCCCACAATAAATCTGTTATTATACTACACTCAGACTGCGCACTGCTGTTCTCATCTGTGTAGTATTTTGCGTACCATTGTTACTAGCGCCCTAATGCACTGTTACAATTGCAGTCAGTACTGCAGCACGTGGGGGGGGGGAGGGGGAAGTATGTGGGTGGTTTTTGGGCTGTGGCGGCAATGTTTTGACAGCCCATTTATAATTGGATGCTGCAGTATACATTAACCCACCACAACGGCACGGAGAACTGTGAGTAGGCTCTCATTATATAAACAGTCATCTGTCGTCTTCACTGTTTAGGAGTTTTAAGTTATGTCTCATCTGTGGCTAGCTGCGCTTACCTCCTTTTTCTACTTGGCTAAAACTTATTTTAGTATTTTATCTCTCAATGGAAAAAGCAGACATTTTATTATATTGCAGTTAATTCTTGGATGTGATGGCTGCATTAGTTTTCTTTTTTAGTGTTTTTTTTTTTTTTTTTTTTTAA
>BLSH010367311.1:484288-504153 GCA_018402905.1 Glandirana rugosa
TATAACTTAAGTTTTTTTTTTTCACATAGGGATCCAGCCAGCAAGTCTGTTTGTTCAAATCAAGCTCTCTTGCAGATGTAGCAGTTAGTGTTGAGACAAACCATTTAACACCGACAGGGGATGTTTACAATGATCATTGTTTATTTATATATGTAAAACCTTTATTCTAAAAGGAAAAAAAATTTGTGTTGTAACTGCTTATAATGTGTTAGCTGGTATTTGGCTTCAATTTTGTTAGTGTAATTAAATCTGCTAGTACATTTAACATTCCCCTTCCCAGACTAACCATGCTGTGCTCTGAAGGTGCCACTGTGCCCCTTCATCCAGAGTAGGGGTGCTCTAATACAGGAGATGTGTTACTGGTCACCAGGTTAAAACGGAGGGAAAAAGCTAATGCAGCCACCACATCTAAGGATTGGTAAGCTGTCATATATTACATTTTTGGTTTTGAATTCAATACCATCTTAAATGGAGAAAATCAACGGTACGCAAAACTGTAAATAAGCAATGTTGTTGAGTAGTATGGTGGCACTAGATTTATTTTCACCTCATCCCGTATGTAGTATATATTTATAGAGAAGGTTGGATTGGGGAATGGGAAAGGGAAGGATGAATTGTAGGGAAATGGGATTATAGCGGTGCTATTCAAGATACACAGAGTAATGAACTGTATTTAAATAAAAATACAAATGGTACAATATAGCAATCATATAATCAAATCAAATACAGACGTTTGTGTTTTAATGGGGTACAATTTTGACTGTAACGACAATGTCCACAGCTTTAATGTCCTACATGTTTCGCCTAAACAAGGCTTCCTCAGGTACATAGCAGATCAAACGTTGCATATCTCACTGAGCTCAGATGTTTGCCTTGACCCCAAACGTCAAGCAGCTCGGCCACCGCCGCACGCCACGCCGGAAAGGGGGACACTGTGAGTCCACAAACTACCCCAAGAGCAACCGGATGTGGCAAGCTGATAACAAAGATCAAGCTTGGAGGGTGCAGGAAAAATCTTCCTCGCCAGGTGGCAGCATATATTGTGTTAACTTTCAACATGTGGTGCGTCTCAAGCCCTCCAGCAACTGGGTAAAATAAGCAACTTGCTCTAAAAATCTGAGCGTGCTCATTTTTCATTTCATTTTTCCCTACAGCTTTCAGAGTTTATAAAAAAGACCCCCCCCCCCCAAAACCATTTGATTTCTGAAAGTATAGGACTGGTAGAATAAGAGATTGTGCCGGTGATTTTTGTAGGTCCTGTGGTACTTGTGTAAATGTTTATTTTTAAAGATAATATTTTATCTTGATAAACTAAAATCATTTCTAGCAATCCAAAAAGCAAAGTAACTTGCATAACTCCTACCTCTGGTGAACCACGATGGCGCCTTCGTGTATTATATTATTCTTTTCTCTTTTTTGAATGATTTTTTTTTCTGATGTGAAATGTACACTCACAAATGCAGATATTGTCCATTATTCATTATTTTGTTAAATTGTTCTGCCTTGCAGTTCACAAGAAGCCACTTCAGGAAGTGGAAATAGCTGCCATTACTCACGGTGCCTTGCAGGGGCTGGCCTACCTGCATTTTCACAATATGATTCACAGGTGAGTTGGATCTGCCTGATGCTTGGCTGAAATAAAAGTTTTGCAATGTTAAAGTCCAGTTTAACTTTTGTGGAAGGACCTTTTCTCTGTGTGGAAGTAATGTCTCTGCAAAGTATTACAAGGCCCCTGCTGGGTCAGGCCTAAAGCTCAACAGTTGGCAGGGAACATGAACTTCTGATTGCAGAGCTTCAGGTATGACTCCGCAGCGGGTGAGTGGGATCTCTGCAGTATAGCTACCTTGTGTCTTGTTCCTGTGCTTAGTATTTCCATGGTGTATCATCTGTGACATGAAGCAGTCTTCCACAACCTCACCTCAGTAGCAGAATTTGGCTGTTCCTCACTCAGGTTTAAGCCTAAGCTACACAGTGGTTTCTTTTTCAACCTACATATGAAATTGTTGATCATTAGAAATTGCTTGATATAATTTGTTAACTACTTGACCTTGAAGATTTACCCCCTTCATGACCAGGCCATTTTTTGCGATACGACACTATGTTTCTTTAACTGACAATTGCGTGCTCATGCAGCACTACTTAAATTAAATTTGTGTAATTTTTTTCCCCCACAGATAGAGCTTTCTTTTGGTGGTATTTGATCACCACAGTTGTTTTTATTTTTTTGTACAATAAACAAAATAACTGACAACTTTGAAAAAAGAACATATATCCAATAAAAAACTTGAATCAAATTTTCTTCATAAATTTAGGCCAATATGTACTCTGGTACATATTTTTGGTAAAAAAAAAATCACAGTGAGCGTATATTGATTGGTTTGCGCAAAAGTTATAGTGTCTACAAACTATGGAGTGTGTATATATATACTGGAATTTTTTTTATTTTTTTGTTTATACTAGCAATGGCGATGATCAGCGACTTGTATCAATGTTTCCCTATGAGAGCCGTCTTAACTGGTCCGACTTTGAAAAAGGTTCCTGTACTACTTTGGTCCTACTTCATCCCATTGAATATCATTGAAGTAGGATCAAAGTCAGAGCAAAATCTTATCCTGTTCATTCAAGTCGGATGGAAGTAGGACCGATGTTGCAGGGCAAAGTAGGATCAAAAGTCTGACCGTTTTTGTGTCTTATAGTGTGAACCCAGCCTAATTTACAATTTTGATACTTTGTGGGAACCAGTGACACCAATACCAATACAGTGATCAGTGCTAAAAATATGCACCGTCACTGTACTAATTACACTGGCTGGGAAGGGGTTAAACATCTAGGGTGATCAAAGGGCTAATTATGTGCCTAATCAGTGTTTGTGTACTGTATGTGGTGTTTTTACTAAGGGCATGTGATGGATTTTTTTCCCTGTTTGCTGGGAAAGAAAATCAATCACACCCCCACTGACAGGGCACAGCTCTGCCTTGTTTACATTGGCTGAGCTCTGTCCTCTGTCTCTTCTCGCCAACCAGCGGGTGCTGGCGGACATCCATTGGCCGGCACCCGCTGATCGGCATCTGCTAATCGCAGCAGAAGCGACGTGCACCCCCTAGGCAGAAGTGCAGAATCACACACATATATATATATATATATATATATATATATATATATATATATATATTTTTTTTTTTTATGTGATTCTGCACAGAACGTTCGCCCTGTAGCAATAAATCTGCTATGGGGCGACCGCGAAGTGGTTAATCTTACACCTGACTCAAATCCTACAAAATCCCTGACTTTGGAAGCGTAAGAATTTATGCTAGTTTGAAGACAGAGTAGTCACACCAATTATTGATTTGGTTTGGATTTTTCCTCTGTTTGCTCACTTTGCATTTTGTAAATTGATAAAAATAAACAATTCAAATATATATTTTTGAAAGCATTCTTACTTTAGAGTCCATTCATACTGTTGTGCGACTTAATGATGCAATTTTCATTGGGACTTTACCGTGCAACTTCATGCGACTTTGAAAGAGTGAGCCTGTTATGATTGGTCGAAAATTGATTGACTGATTCGAATTCTGTGTGAAGTATAGCTGGTTCTTAAGGAGCCCACTGACAGCTGAATGTAAAAAATAAATGCGAACAGTGAAAAATACAAGAAAAAATGTCATGGGGGTCCCTCCCGAATGCATGGATTTTATGGGGAACCCCCACGGCAAAATAAAAAAAGGTACCCCCCCCCAAAATCCATAACAGACCCTTATCCGGGCATGCAGCCCAGAGGGCCAGGAAAGGGGTGGGGGTGAGCGAGCCCATCCTGAACCATACCAGGCCACATACCTTCAACATGGGGGGAGGGGTGCTTTGAGGCGGGGGGGGTCTGGTATAGTTCAGGAGAGGGTCACTCGTCTCTCCCCCCCCCCTTTCCTGACCTGCCAGGCTCCATGCTCGGATAATGGTATGCATTGGGGGGGCGTTCTTTTCACAAGTCCCACCCCAATCACAACTATATCATGCAGATGCGTGTCTCATGCGACTTTTGATGGTTTACATTGAGGTCTATGGACCTTAGGTTGCATGAAAGTCTAACCAAAGTAGTGCAAGAACTACTTTGAAGTTGCTGCAACTTGGAGTCACACAGATATATCAACGGTTATCATTGGGAAACATAGGGTGCGACTTATGTGACTTTGGGGTCACATGAGAAGTCGCACAAGTGTGAATAGACTCTTACAGCATTTCTTCACAACTGCCTACACTGTTTGCACAGTACTGTGTTTTTTTTTTTTTTCCAAAAAAAATATAATGTGTACCTAACTATAATCCCCATCACTCTGACATGCTCAAATGCTTGGACATTCATTTGACATCCATATTACAGCTGTCTATAAAAAAAGAAAATATTTTGTTCTGTCTGTTTTTGTCTTGCACAAGCTAATTGGTGTCCCATGAGTACAACAATTGTTCATAGAATAAAACCTAATGAGTGCCTTGCTGACATTCTGTGGTTTTAAGGAGCTATAGGAGTGTATACTGTATAATACTGTAAATACTGTATAATGGTGTGCAATGCACCCCTAAGCAATATGTATACCGGTTCTCATTTCTGGAGAGCTTAAGAGAAGAACAGACACACAAGGTCATCTCTCTTGTCCCAGGGAATGAATGGACAGCATTTCACCAGGGGGTAAAACCTTTACCCTCTATTGGGGTGAGTGGAAGGCTCAGTGAGTGACCAAACAATTAGGGTCATGTTCTGGGAGGGACTGGGCATTATTGTTAGCTCATCTTGCTTACAAAGGCTGTCACAATAGAGGTCAGTCATGGCAGTTGGGTATTCCACTTGAGTTCAGTGTTATTTGGAGAGTGTTGTCTGCCACAGAATTTTTCAGGACTTATAAAAACGTTGTTAGTAATTGGATGATTGCAAATAGAGGCTGCTTTGTACTATATCCTTTCTCTAACTGGAGGAGCCTAGGTGGCTTTGTAGGGGATTGCAACATCTAGTTGTACAAAAACTGACTCTCTACAATGGTTTCTAGTTATTGGAGCTGTTGTGTTGCAGGCCATAAGGGAATTTATCACCTAGGAAGTTTATAAATGTGTCTGGAACCTTATCACTTGCAGACATTGGCCATATAGATGCATATGAAGTAATGTACCCAAACTTGTGATTATGTACCCAGCGGCCCCCTTGCAGTTTGGATATGGCACATACTAGGTGACTTCTTTTTATATTAAGGAACGATGGTAATCCCAAATGCACAGCAAAAACTCTACTTGTGGTGATAAGAATTCCTGAGACCCTTTTAAGCTTGTTATCCCTTGGCCATTTCATCTCCATTATCTTTCAATTTCATAAGCACCTGAAAAGTACACACATGTATTTGTAAATGTTAAGTTCTAATTTGGGGTTACAGGTGCATGTAATTTTTTTTTTTGCGTTCAGTAAGAAAAATGATTGTATAAAATTCTGGGCTATTTTAGGCCCATGAAGCACTAGAGACATGTGACACTGCATTATATTTCTTTAAAGGTTTCTCACAGCAATTTATGGCAATAGCAGTAGAAATTAAACATTTATAACAACCTAAAATATATAAAGGATCTGTGTTTATATGCAGTTGTTCTATTACATAATTTTCCCAGGACTTTAAAATCCTGATGGATATCAAGGAACAAGCCAGTTAGACATGGCTGCAGCCCCCTCTAGTGGAAATGATTATTGTAGTATTTGGGGTACATGCAGTTGAACATCTAATTATTTTCTTAATCTTCTCTTTGTATTTCTAAGTTTCCATAATTTAAACAATGCATAGGAAGCTGTATTCAGATTCAGTTTAAAGGTGATCCAGTTTGGACTGTCCTTATTCCAAGAGTATTGTTCAGTTATTGTTCCATAAGGATATGGAGTGATGTATGTTCTGTTCTGTTCACCATTTGAATATGAAAATTTGAAAACAGATGTTGGTATAAGCTGCTTCTGTCTGCCATTCTACCTAAATGGCTGGTAGTGAAAAATCCTGTATCCTTTAAAAGTTTTCATAATATAAATGGTGTGTGTGTGTGTGTGTGTGTGTGTGTGTGTGTGTGTGTATATTTATTTATTTCAGGTACTTATATAATGCTGTCAATTTACGCAGCACTTTACATATACATTGTACATTCACATCAGTGCCTACCCCCAAGGAGCTTACAATCTAAGGTCCCTACTAACTCACATTCATACATATACTAGGGCCAATTTAGACAGGAGCCAATTAACCTACCATGTGTATATGTGTGTGTGTGTGTATATATATATATATATATATATATATATATATATATATATAATGTGTGTGTGTGTGTGTGTATATACACACACAGTGGGTACGGAAAGTATTCAGACCCCCTTAAATTTTTCACTCTTTGTTATATTGCAGCCATTTGCTAAAATCATTTAAGTTCATTTTTTTCCCTCATTAATGTACTCTCAGCACCCCATATTGACAGAAAAACACAGAATTGTTGACATTTTTGAAGATTTATTAAAAAAAGAAAAACTGAAATATCACATGGTCCTAAGTATTCAGACCCTTTGCTCAGTATTTAGTAGAAGCACCCTTTTGATCTAATACAGCCATGAGTCTTTTTGGGGAAAGATGCAACAAGTTTTTCACACCTGGATTTGGGGATCCTCTGTCATTCCTCCTTGCAGATCCTCTCCAGTCCTGTCAGGTTGGATGGTGAACGTTGGTGGACAGCCATTTTTTAGGTCTCTCCAGAGATGCTCAATTGGGTTTAAGTCAGGGCTCTGGCTGGAACATTCAAGAACAGTCATGGAGTTGTCGTAAAGCCACTCCTTCGTTATTTTAGCTGTGTGCTTAGGGTCATTGTCTTGTTGGAAGGTAAACCTTCAGCCCAGTCTGAGGTCCTGAGCACTTTGGAGAAGGTTTTTGTCCAGGATATCACTTTACTTGGCCGCATTCATCTTTCCCTTGATTGCAACCAGTCGTCCTGTCCCTGCAGCTGAAAAACACCCCCACAGCATGATGCTGCCACCACCATGTTTCACTGTTGGGACTGTATTGGACAGGTGATGAGCAGTGCCTGGTTTTCTCCACACATGCCGCTTAGAATTAAGGCCAAAAAGTTCTATCTTGGTCTCATCAGACCAGAGAATCTTATTTCTCACCATCTTGGAGTCCTTCAGGTGTTTTTTAGCAAGCTCCATGCGGGCTTTCATGTGTCTTGCACTGAGGAGAGGCTTCCGTCAGGCTACTCTGCCATAAAGCCCAGACTGGTGGAGGTCTGCAGTAATTATTGACTTTCTACAACTTTCTCCCATCTCCCGACTGCATCTCTGGAGCTCAGCCACAGTGATCTTTGGGTTCTTCTTTACCTCTCTCACCAAGGCTATTCTCCCCCAATAGCTCATTTTGGCCGGACGGCCAGCTCTAGGAAGGGTTCTGATCGTCCCAAACGTCTTCCATTTAAGGATTATGGAGGCCACTGTGCTCTTAGGAACCTTAAGTGCAGCAGATTTTTTTTTGTAACCTTGGCTTGATCTGTGCCTTGCCACAATTCTGTCTCTGAGCTCTTCAGGCAGTTCCTTTTGGACCTCATGATTCTCATTTGCTCTGACATGCACTGTGAGCTGTAAGGTCTTATATAGACAGGTGTGTGGCTTTCCTAATCAAGTCCAATCAGTATAATCAAACACAGCTGGACTCAAATGAAGGTGTATAACATCTCAAGGATGATCAGAAGAAATGGACAGCACCTGAGTTAAATATATGAGTGTTACAGGCAAAGGGTCTGAATACTTAGGACCATGTGATATTTCAGTTTTTCTTTTTTAATAAATCTGCAAAAATGTCAACAATTCTGTGTTTTTCTGTCAATATGGGGCGCTGTGAGTACATTGATGAGGGGAAAAAAATGAACTTAAATGATTTTAGCAAATGGCTGCAATATAACAAAGAGTGAAAAATTTAAGGGGATCTGAATACTTTCAGTACCCACTGTATATATGTATGTATATATATTATAAAAATACACCCTATATTGCCAAAAGTATTGGGACACCTGCCTTTACACGCACATGAACTTTAATGGCATCCCCCAGTCTTTGTCCGTAGGGTTCAATATTGAGTTGGCCCACCCTTTGTAGTTGTCACAGCTTCATCTCTTCTGGGAAGGCTGTCCACAAGGTTTGAGTGTGTCTATGGGAATATTTGACCATTCTTTCAGAAGCGCATTTGTGAGGTCAGGCACTGATGTGGACGAGAGCCTGGCTCGCAATCGCCGCTCTAATTCATCCTAAATGTGTTCTATCGGGTTGAGGTTAGGACTCTGTGTAGGCTAGTCAAGTTCCTCCACCCCTGCAAGGTCCATAAAGACATTGATGAGCGAGTTTGGGGTGGAAGAACTTAACTGGCCTGCACAGAGTCCTGACCTCAGCCCGGTAGAAAACCTTTGGGATGAATTAGAGCAGAGACTGTGAGCCAGGCCTTCTCTTCTAAATCACTGCCTGACCTCACAAATGCACTTCTGGAAGAATGGTCAAACATTCCCATAGACACACTCCTAAACCTGAGCCCTCCTGTTAGAAGACTGTGCTGAGGGTTAATAGCATTTGACTGTTTCCTCTAGCCCCTGGAGGAGCAGTTCTATTTAAGATTCCTGTAACAAGTGCTGCTTGTTCTACAGTGCCGGTGACCTAAGAGCCTCAGCTCCTACTACCTGTTCCTGTGTTTGTTCTGCTTCCTGTTGACCCGGCTTGTCCTGACCTGCTGTTCCGCTGCCTGCACCGACCCTGGCTATCCACGACCATTCGATTGTCTGCTCCCGTGTACTTCTGCTGCCTGCCTGTTAACGAACCTTGCTTGAACTTGACTACCCGTTTGCCTGATCCTTTTGTACCTTCCTGCCTGCCTGTTGCCAACCCAGCCTGCACGACCATCCTTCTATCTGCACGTCCTTCTGGAGCATCACAACATCATCAGTGACCATCCAGCCCTCGTGCCATCCCGCACTCTTGGACCTCTGTCCACTCTACCAGGGGTCCTTGAATCGGGTGCACAAGAGCAGTTGTTCCCTGCACAAGACAGACTCCACCACCGGGTTTGTGACAGAAACAAGCAGCCATGACTGAGTCTGCGCAGGGAACCCGCTCCGCCATGGACGACTTGTGCGCACACCTTGCTGGCCTTACCCAAGCCATCAAAAACCTACAAGAGGGATACACCCGATTAGAAGAGCGGTTACAGGAACTGTCCGCCGCCCCGGCCTCTGGTGCTACAGCTTCCCGTACCATTGTGGCCCTGCCCTTGGAGCCTAAGGTCCCGCTGCCGGATAAGTTCTCCAGGGATCGGCGCAAGTTCCGGGTCTTCTGGAGTGCATGTGATCTGTATCTGGGACTTCAGCAATGCACGTTTTCTCTGGAGAGCACCAAAGTAGGATTCATTATTTCCCTGCTGCAGGGTGAACCCCAGGCATGGGCCCTCAGACTGTGGGAGCAGAATGCCCCTGAAGTCGCCACCGCTGCAACCTTCTTCCAGGCCATGGCGCAGTTGTATGAAGACCCCCCACTTGGCTGCCACTGCAGAGGCTACTCTGCACAACCTCCAGCAGGGCCACCGCCCAGTGGAGGACTATGCCGCCGAATTTCGCCGTAGGAGTTTGGATACCGCCTGGGGCAGCGCGGCTCTCCTGTTTCAATTCCGCATGGGACTTTCGGAACCTCTGAAGGATGAGCTGGCGCGAGTGGGGATCCCTAAGACCTTGGAGGAGCTGATCACCTTGGCCATCTCCATCGACCGGCGCCTCAGAGAGCGCCGCGCCGAAAGGTCCTCTGGGCAGTTACGCCCTACCTGGATGCTTCCTCGGGTTCCCAGCTACCCGACTCCACCTGCCTTCCACCCGACATCCTCCTCCTCCTCTCCGCAGGACACCTCTGAGCCCATGCAGATTGGGTTGCTTTGGCCTTCTCTCAGCACCGAGGAAAGACAACGCCGGTTCCAGCTGAACCTCTGCCTCTACTGCGGGGAGCCCGGTCACATGGTCAGGACGTGCCCCCCAAGCGCGGTAAGTGCTTGACCACCGTTTCTAATGACCTGACTAAGTCTCCAAGTTCTCCTGCTCATCTCACCATTCTCCTCTCTACAGCTTCTCAGAGGGATTATCACGGTTCCAGCAATCCTTGATTCCGGGGCATGCAGCTGTTTTATTGACTTAGACTTTGCTGCACAGCACCATATTCCCCTGAACCCAAGACACATAAGTTGGTGATCCGCTTGGCCGACGGGTCACACATTAAGTCCGGGGCTGTTACGCACGAGACGGCGCCTCTCCCTTCCATCACTCTGGATGGTCACAAAGAACTTCTGCGGCTGGATGCCATTGCATCTCCTCTTTGTCCCATCATCTTGGGACTGCCCTGGTTCCAGGCACATAACCCGAGTATAGACTGGACGACCGGAACCGTCCGCTTCCAGTTGCCCTATTGCCGCCAGCATTGCCTGAACCCCAGAGGTGGAACTGTTCCCTCACTCCTCAGCTTGGATTCCGAAACAGAACCCGACATTCGGACTCTCCTTCCTCAGGCTTATCATTCGTTCCTGGACGTTTTTAGCAAAAAGGGGGCTCATAAACTCCCGCCGCATAGGCCCTACGATTGCCCCATCGAATTACTGCCCGGGGAGAAGTGCCTTTTGGGAGGATTTACCCCCTCTCCGAGCCTGAACTAGCAGCCCTCAAGTCTTACCTGGACAAAAACACCAAGAAGGTGTTCATCCGACCATCTACGTCTCCGGCAAGAGCCGGTATCTTCTTTGTGGAGAAGAAGGATCACTAGCCGTGCATAGACTATAGGGAGCTTAACCGGGTGACTATTAAAAATCGGTACCCTCTACCCTTGGTTCCGGAACTTTTCCAGCAGCTGGGGGCGGCAACCATCTTTACAAAGCTTGACTTACGGGGGGCATATAACCTCATTCGTATCAGGGAAGGAGACGAATGGAAGACAGCATTCCGCTCTCGTTTTGGGCACTATGAATATTTGGTGATGCCTTTCGGCCTATGTAATACCCCAGCGACATTCCAACACTTCGTCAATGACATGTTCCGAGATTTCCTGGACCTTTTTGTAATTATATACTTGGATGACATCCTGATTTTCTCTGCTTCTTTGGAAGAACATCGCAGGCACGTCACCAAGGTTCTGAGGCGACTACGGCAGCATGGCTTGTACGCCAAAGCGGAGAAGTGCTCTTTTAAACAGCCTAGCATAACAGCCTAGCATGCACTTTCTAGGGCTGATCATCTCCACAACGAGCATTCATATGGATCCCCAAAAAGTCTCCACTATCTCGGAGTGGCCCGCACCAGCAGATAGAAAAGGGGGCTCAAAGGTTTGTGGGCTTTTCAAATTTTTAGAGGAAATTCATAAAAGGATTCTCTGCCATTGTGGAGCCTATCACACAACTGACCAAGCAAAACACCTGATACCAGTGGTCCCCTGAGGCTCAAGCCGCCTTTCAGAGACTTAAGTCCCTTTTCACTTCCGCCCCCATTCTAAAACACCCGGACCCAGCCTTACCGTACGTCCTTGAGGTGGACGCTTCAGAAACGGCAGTAGGGGCTATCCTGTCTCAGTGCCAAGGTATCAAGGCCCTGCTCCATCCAGTAGCCTTCTTCTCCAGGAAGTTAACCGCACCGGAGCAAAACTATGATGTGGGAGATGGGGAACTACTGGCTATCAAATCGGCTCTAGAGGAGTGGCGGTACTTGCTGGAAGGGGCTTCTCATCCTATCCTCATCTTCACGGACCACAAGAACCTGGAGTACCTCCGAACAGCGAAGAGGTGAGACCTCGGCAGGCCCGCTGGGCACTGTTCTTCTCCAGGTTCCACTTCCATTTAACCTATCGCCCAGGATCAAAAAATAGCAAGCCCGATGCCCTCTCTCGGATGTTCTCGGAGCCAGGAAATACTGCCCCACCTGGCACCATACTCCCGGCACGGAACTTCCTCCTGTCCGATGAGGACATCCTCTCCCAAATCCGTCAGGTCCTGGCCAGCTCCGCTGTCGACAGGGACACCCAACTGACTGTCAGAGATGGTCTATGGTGGTTTGGGCGGAAAATGTTCATCCCGGCAAGTCTGCGCCTCAAGATCTTGGGTTGGTGCCATGACCATAAATTGGCCGGACATTTCGGTTCTCGAAAGACTGCTGAGCTCATCTTACGGTCATTCTGGTGGCCAGACATCACTGAGGACTGCAGGAAATATGTTGGGGCCTTTCCTGTCTGTGCCAGGAATAAAACAAAGCCAAGGCCTGGGGTCTCCTAAACCCTCTTCCCGTACCTGAGCGCCCATGGTCGCAACTGACGATGGATTTTATGGTGGAACTTCCCCCGTCCGAAGGCTTTACTACCATCTTCGTAGTAGTGGACCGAATGACGAAGATGGCGCACTTTATTCCCATGAAGGGGACCCCCTCAGCGGCCGAAACGGCCAACACGTTTATAAAAGAGGTCGTCCGGCTTCATGGAGTGCCCAGTAATATCGTGTCGGACCGGGGGGTCCAATTCACGTCCAGGTTTTGGAGAGCTCTGTGTGCAGGACTGGAGATAGAGCTCGCATTTTCATCCGCATACCACCCGCAGACAAACGGCCAGACCGAGAGAACGAATCAGACTCTTGAGCAATACTTGCGGTGCTTTTCATCGTTCTCGCAGAATGATTGGGTTGCACTGCTGCCGGTGGCCGAATTTGCTTACAACAACACCATTCACTCGGCCACCCAGCAGTCCCCATTCTGGGCCAATTACGGATTTCACCCCACATTTCTACCTGACCTAAATCCGGAAAGTACCGTCCCATCTGCACAGGATATTACCAGCTTCCTCCAAGCTAACTGTAAACTTTTACAGGAGACACTATCCAGGTCTCAGGAGCTAAACAAGGAGGCCTATGATAAGAGGCGGGGGGAGCTGGAGCTCCAACCAGGCAACCGTGTCTGGCTATCTACCAGAAACCTGAAGCTAGCCTGCCCCTCGAAGAAGTTGGGTCCAAGATTTCTAGGACCATTCCCAGTTAAGAGAAAGATTACCGGGTGGCATTTGAACAGGACCTCCCTCCGTCCCTGCGGATCCACCCGGTTTTTCACGTGTCACTGTTGAAACCCATGGTCCTCGACTCTTTCTCGGTTCGGAAGGTAGGCCCACCGGACCCAATCTTGGTTAACGGAGAGGAGGAGTTCGAGGTGGAAGCCATCTTGAACTGTCGCCGGAGAGCTGGGGGGACCCAGTACTTAATCAAGTGGAAGGGGTTTGGCCTTGAAGAGAACTCATGGGAGCCCGAAGAACACATCCATGCCAAAGAGTTGATTTGGCTATTCTGGAAGACTCACCCGGATCTAAAGGCCCAACTGGTCATCCGGAGGCTGCCCTTTGGGAGGAGGGGGCAATGTTAGAAGACTGTGCTGAGGGTTAATAGCATTTTACTGTTTCCTCTAGCCCCTGGAGGAGCAGTTCTATTTAAACTTCCTGCTTCCTGTAACAAGTGCTGCTTGTTCTACAGCGTCCGTGACCTGTGAGCCTCAGCTCCTACTACCTGTTCCTGTGTTTGTTCTGCTTCCTGTTCACCCGGCTTGTCCTGACCTGCTGTTCTGCTGCCTGCACCGACCCACCGGCTATCCACGACCATCCGATTGTCTGCTCCCGTGTACTTCTGCTGCCCGCCCGTTAACGAACCTTGCTTGAACTTGACTACCCGTTTGCCTGATTCTTTTGTACCTTCCTGCCTGCCTGTTGCCAACCCAGCCTGCACGACCATCCTTCTATCTGCACGTCCTTCTGGAGCATCACAACATCATCAGTGACCATCCAGCCCTCGTGCCATCCCGCACTCTTGGACCTCTGTGCACTCTACCAGGGGTCCTTGAATCGGGTGCGCAAGAGCGGTTGTTCCCTGCACAAGACAGACTCCACCACCAGGTTCGTGACACCTCCCAGAAGAGTTGAAGCTATTAGAGCACACTCTTATATTTTCAGATGAACAAACATCCATTTTTTGTTGCATGCTAGTCTCATGTCGAAAGTGAAGAGGTTACTTGCCATACAAAAATTCTCGTACGACAGAATACAACTTCAGAAGTGATGTAATGTGTTAAATAGTTTTTTTGTATGTATTTTTTTCTTTTCTAAGCATGCGTAGTCTTGCTCTTAAGATTTTTTTTCGGACAAAAACCGTACTAATTAAACTAAAATCGGACGTTGAGTTCACGTGCGACAAAATTTTATAGTCTGCACATCAGGATTTTTTCGTCCGAAAAGTCAGAATTGACGGTCAAAAGGACCATACTAACGGTAAGATTTTCGGATCGTCGAACGAAAATTACCGTACGAATTTTGCATCATGTGTACGGGCCTTTAGACTGGGATGCCATTAAATTTAATATAAATATAATTTTATATTGTAAGGGATCAGAGGGGTGAACAGCCAGCTCAAAGACAGTCTAGTAAAGTAAAAGTAGCTTTATTCAGCAAAAAGGGCAAATTAAACAGAAGAAAGGACAGGCTTGTCTTGAAACAGTTGCACACGGGTACAGTTCAAAGTTCTGCAGCATACAGGCTTACAGGCAATAGTTCATGGCTCTAATCAGAGCTACAGTCTTACAGTCTTTTATATGGTTAGGCTCACCCAGCAGGTACACAATCCAGCAATGGACCTTTTCACACAGCGTGCTGCTGTGTCTCTCACTCCTAGGAAAACCTCTCTACTAACCTTTATTTATATATATATATATATATATATATATATATCTTTTTACGATTGTTTGTTTTGTTTTTTTTCACCTTTAACAGCTCCTTTGTATTTAGTTGACACCACAGCTAACAATTTAACATTAAAGTGGTTGTAAACCTTTGACAAGAAATGATAACAAATGTTAACAAAGCATATCCCTCTCAAGTGTGTACTTGTCTCAATCCAGAGCACTAAGTGGAATTTCTCTCTGCTATATAGCCTCAGTCATGAGTCAATTCCGACACAAGAGATAAAAAGGTGACACGGGAGGGAGCTCCAGCACACAGCTTATGGTTGACAGTCTCAGCTCTGTTCCTGTGTGCTGTGGGGTGTGTCTATTCCCTCCAATTAGCTAGCAGAACTCTCCTGCAGAGTGTAACTTCAGCTCCCTGCCCCCTGCTTTATACCCTGCTTCAGCTCCCTGCCCCCTGCTTTATACCTTCACTGGGTATATGTAAGGATTTACAACAACTTTATGTTATGTTGAAGGTTAGCAAGTTAGTAAGCGTTTTTAGGGGAGAGATTAAATGTTAGGTTGCTTGACAGTGTTGCATTTCTGGCCCTGGCAATTTAAGTAAGATGTGGGTAGATGATTCATGTAGCATTTTCTTACTGGAATACATCTCCCCTTATATCAGGCATGCAAACAGGAGGGTGTGCTGAGCTGAGAAAACCCTTTCTCCCCTTCTAAAGTCTCCTGGCAGTTATGATATGATTTGCCTAGGCAAGGAAACTAGAGAGTAACTGAAGAAATGTAAAAAAAAAATTAAGCTAGCAGCAGAAGGATTAAAAATGGTCAATGTTGATTGAGAGAGTTGTGCTTTGTTCTACTTTAACCACTTGCTGACCAGCCGCCGTCATTATATGTCAGCAGGTCAGCTCTCCTGCGCTAATCTCCATAGCTGTACTGCAGTCCATGCATGCGTGATAGCGGGCGTGCGCTGTGGGTCCGGTGGACTCCATTGGCACCCCACAATCGCCTTGTACAGAGGCAGAACAGGGATCTGCCTATGTAAACAAGGCGGATCCCCGTTCTGCCATATGACATGGCAGAGATCTTCTGCTCCCAGTCATCGGGAACAGCGTTCTCTGTCATGTCCCTGCCAGACCATCCCCCTACAGTTAGAACACAGTTAACCCCTTGATCGCCCCCTAGTGTTAACCCCCTTCCCTACCAGTGCCATTTATACATTGATCAGTGCATTCTTATAGCACTGATCAATGTAATGTCACCGGTCCCCAAAAAGTGTCATTTGGGGCTAGATTTGTCCGCCGCAATGTTGCAGTCCCACTAAAAATCACAGATCACCGCCATTACCAGTAAAAAATAAATAAATGTCCATAAATCTATCCAGTAGTTTGTAGACGCAATAACTTTTGCGCAATATACGCCTATTACATTTTTTTTTAAATATGTAGAAGAATATATATCTAAACTGATTAATAAATTTGTTTTCTTATTTTTTTTTTTTTTTTTATTGGATATGTATTATAGCAGAAAGTAAAAAGAATATATATATATTTTTTTCAAAGTTGTCACTATTTTTTTTATAGTGCAAAAAATAAAAAAGACTCAGAGGTGATCAAATACCACCAAAAGAAAGCTCTATTTGTCGGAAAAAATTACGTCAATTTTCTTTGGGTACAACGTCGCACGCCTGCGCAATTATCGGTTAAAGTAACACAATGCTGTATCGCAAAAAATGGCCTGGTCAGGAAGGGGCCAAATCCTTCCGGGCTGAAGTGGTTAAGGATATCTTTAAGCCTTTAAACGTCTTCAGTTGCTACTTTGCATGCAGTAAATGTTAACATGGAGTTAGGATAAGGATTAGGTTTAGGAAACAATTGCCCATGGCTTTACCGCAGCCTACTCCTTACTCAAGAAAGATTTGACCCTAGTGTGGCCAATTATCATGGATAGACCTCATGCACCTTCAACTGAATTTAGGTACCTGCAGCTTGGATATTGGATGACCACAATCGTTTGTAACCCCAACCTCTCACTGAAAATGTCCATTTTTAAAAAGGTTTGTAATTACTCTCCTATCGCCTAAACCTTGCCTCTATAGTTCTCCTAGAAACTATTTGCCCTCTCCTACAACACACTCTTATATTGCCAATATGGAGGGCCTGAATGGCAATAAGACACAGGACGATTGAATGCAGATCGCTACTTCACTATTAACATTGCTACCCTTGAATTAGCATTTAGGCTCGGTTCACACTGATGTTACATAGGATCCGACTTGTGAGACCTCAAGTCGGATGACATGTGAAATTCAATGTTTCCCTATGAGAGCTATTTTAACTGATATTACACAAGTCTGTCTGACTTTAGAAAAGGTTCTTGCACTACTTTGGTCCGACTTTGATACAACTTAAATGCCACAGAGTGTAAAAAGTCACTTCAAAGTCGGACGCCAAAGTTGCACTGAAAGTCCGGCAACTTTGGAGTCGAGGCACTGTGAGCTGAGTCTTAGAATCTTAACTGGGTGGTACCTAGTACCCTCCTGGTTCATGGATATACACCCAGGGCTCTCGGGGCTGTCAGAATGCAGTGTACCAGCAGGGGGAATTCCTGCATCCACATTGATTCCAGCCCCATTGACTGAACAAAAAAAAAAAAAAACCTGACAATGTGTATCCAGCTTTACATTTACATATCTAGACAATACAGTAGGTAAAATAAGTATTGAAGACCTCACTGTTTTTCTAGGTAAATATAGTTCTAAAGGTGCTATTGACATGAAATTTTCACCACGTATCCTATATATAAAGAGATCAAAACAAATAAGTTCAGAAATTAAGTTAGGTGTAATAAAATGGAATGACACAGGGAAAAAGTATTGAACACACTAACTGAAATGTGTTGAATACTTCATACAAAATCCTTTGTTGGTAATGACAGCTTTAAGATGCCTCCTGTATGGAGAACCTAGTCGTTTGCATTGCTCAAGTGTGATTTTCACCCATTCTTCCACACAGTCTTCAAATCTTGAAGGTTCTGTGGGCCTCTTCTATGAACGCTGATCTTTAGTTCTTTAAATAGATTCTCTGTTAGATTCAAGTCAGGTGATTGCCTGGGCCATTCTCGCAGTTTATTTTCTTTCTTTGAAACCAATGGAGAGTTTCCTTGGCTTTCTGTTTGGGATCATTGTCTTGCTGAAATGTCCACCCTCGTTTCATCTTCATCATACTGGTAGATGGCAGCAGATTTTTATCAAGAAATGTCTTGGTACATTTTTCCATTCACCCTTCTTTTAATGATCTGAAATTTACCAGTACCGTATGCTGAAAAACAGCCCCGCCCACACCATGATGATCCCACCTCCAAACTTCACTGTTTGTATTGGCGTGTTTTTGGGGTGATGTGCAGTGCCATTTGACCTCCAAAGATTGTGTGTAGTATGGCATCCAAAGACTTTAATTTTGGTCTCATCTGACCAGACTATATTCTCTCACTATTTCACAGGCTTGTCTAAATGTTTTACAGCAAACTTTAAATGAGCTTCAACATGCTTTTTCTCCACCAAGGAGGTGAGCGTGCATACAGGCTATGGCGGTTGAGTGCATTACTTATTGTTTTCTTTGAAACAATTGTACCTGCTAATTCCAGGTCTTTCTGAACTCCTCCACAATTTTGTCCTTGGCTCTTGGACAACTCTTCTGGTAATTCTTTTCATTCCTTTGTCTGAAACCTTGCAAGGAGCACCTGGTCGTGGCTGGTTTATGGTGAAATGATGTTCTTTCAACTTCCGGATTATGGCTCCAACAGTGCTCACTGGAGCATTCAGAAGTTTAGAAATCCTTCTATAACCAATGCCATCAGTGTGTTTTGCAACAATAAGGTTGTGAAGGTCTTGAGAGAGCTCTTTCCCCTGTGTCATTCCATTTTATTACATATAACCTAATTTCGAAAATTATTTTTCTCTTACATTCACTGACAGACGCAGCCCTTCATTAGACAAGTTGGATTATATGCACATCCTACCAGGAGTTGACTAGGCAAATAGAAAGCCAGCTGACCCCTCCCAGGGGGCCGCCCTCTCTCTCCCATATAACCCCTCTGCTCTGCATAGCATATCAGTTTTATTATGCCTAGTGCAAGGAGTTAGACCTGACTCCCTTATGGGACCTGCGGTTCACCTTTTTTTGCTACCGCTTTTTTATTTTTCTCAAGCTATCTGATGAAGACTGCTATCAAGAAGCCGGCTGGGGCATAGAGGATATCTAGAATCCTACACTTTCCCCAGCGCGGCCGACCGATGCAAGCTAGCTTTAGCCTTGGCAGGGCCCACCTCATCGTGCCCGTTCCGTGCGGGTGGCCAGTGGGTGACCCCCACTTGTGCCCAGTGACCGGACCTTGTTCCCGTCCAGGGGCCTGTGGCCTGCAGCATCCCTCTCCGGCAGTGGGAGGAAGGTCTGCAACTGGGTGGCTACCCGCTACGCCCGTCGGACTGGTGAGGGACCCCCCTAGGGGCGCGGAGGGGGGGCTGGGCAATTTTAGCGATTTGAGCCAGCCGGTCGAGGGTGTTTTGCTAGGGCTAGAGCTCCCCTGGGTGTTTTTCGCCCCCCTCCTACACCCCCCTCCCCCCGCACCGCACCCCGCGTTTCCGAACCGCCATGCGGCGGCCATATTGGATGTGCCTGGGAAGAATAACGTGCTGCTAGCCGATGCTTCCTCTTTCACCCTGGGACAGCGTGGATGGCACAGGCGGCGCAGGCTCTATGACTGGCAGTCTCTGAGCACTCCTACTGGGACGCAGCGCTTTGTGAGGCTTCAAACCGCAAGTATAGCTGGGCTCTCCCTGGGGTGCTGGTAGCGGTGGGTGCAGTCCTCCTGGGGTCTCCCTGGTTGATCTGTGGGGCGGCAGTGGGGCTGCATTGTGGGGGTGTCAGGGCGTTTTTTCTGCCTGTCAGGTCTGGTGGCACAATGGCGGATGACCTGCGGTTCCTTCTGAGGAGGAGTCAGCGGCAGCGCAACCGGCGCTAGGGACACTGGTGTCCCTGGACCGGCTGAAAGCAGTATTTGGGGCATTTCTTCCCCGGGCGGTGCCAAGCCATGGTAAGGGGGCC
>BLSH010367311.1:504163-533031 GCA_018402905.1 Glandirana rugosa
TCTCCTTCGTAGCCTATCGTCGTGCAATAAGAACGGTCCGTGTAGGTTATACCGGCGGCTCACCAGTGTTCCCCGGTTTCGGACATCATGTCCGGCGCTAATGTCGTTTTACCGGCGGCAAGTTGTGATCTCCCTTTTTGGGGTTCTTTTATTTGGCCTCTTGTGACCGCTCGGCGGCCATATTGGATGTGCCTGGGAAGAATAACGTGCTGCTAGCCGATGCTTCCTCTTTCACCCTGGGACAGCGTGGATGGCACAGGCGGCGCAGGCTCTATGACTGGCAGTCTCTGAGCACTCCTACTGGGACGCAGCGCTTTGTGAGGCTTCAAACCGCAAGTATAGCTGGGCTCTCCCTGGGGTGCTGGTAGCGGTGGGTGCAGTCCTCCTGGGGTCTCCCTGGTTGATCTGTGGGGCGGCAGTGGGGCTGCATTGTGGGGGTGTCAGGGCGTTTTTTCTGCCTGTCAGGTCTGGTGGCACAATGGCGGATGACCTGCGGTTCCTTCTGAGGAGGAGTCAGCGGCAGCGCAACCGGCGCTAGGGACACTGGTGTCCCTGGACCGGCTGAAAGCAGTATTTGGGGCATTTCTTCCCCGGGCGGTGCCAAGCCATGGTAAGGGGGCCGCTAAACAGCGTCCGCCTCCCCCCCTTTCATTGGGGGAAGAGTCAAACCGGAAGTGGCCTCGGGGGGTCACGGGGACCCCCGTGGAGCTCTCAGATGGCGAGGAAGACCAGAGGGCCTCTGTTGCGCGTGAGAAGGCGCTGGTGGCCGCACTGATTGCTGATATCCGTGCATCTTTGCAACTGGACCAAGCAGGAGACCGCATTCGTTTGCGGGTCTGCTAGACCACCCAGGTCCCCTAAGGCTTATCCTTATGATCAATTTTTTGACCATCTGGTCTATCAGGAATGGCAGCGTCCGCAGACTTCCTTTGCCCTGCCCAAACGCTTCGCTATACATTATCCATTTGAGGATAGCTTTGTGAAGAAGTGGGCATCCCCCGCAGGTTGTCAGGGTCAGCCATGAGGCCGGACCTGGCGTCAGCCATGGCGGCGCAATCTCTTCTGAGTGTGCTCTTGAGCTGCAGAATGTTTTGGGCTGCTGGAGGTCGCCTGAGGCGTCGCAAAGAGCAGACCATTTGTTTCAGGGTCTTCGGTACCTGTGTGTCACAGCTCTGGTCCTGCTTCCCATGTTGTATAAATGTCTGTTTTCGCAGTCATTATCAGATGGGTGCTCTGGTTACGCTCCTGGTCGGGTGACCATGCGTCTAAGAAGGGCCTTACGGATCTTCCCTTTCAAGGGGGTCAGCTCTTTGGGGCGCAGTTGGATGAAATCATTAAGGATTTCACTGAAGGGAAGAGTATTTTTCTTCCGGAGCCCAGGCGGCGGGAGTTCCGCCGCAAGCAGGGTCCTACTTCTTCGGGTCAGAAGAGGATTTTTCGTGCCCCCGGTGCAGCGGGCAAAGGGTCGAGGCCCGGCAAGTCTGCCGCGGGGGCCGGTAAACGACCCTGGCAACGCAAGAGTGAAAGGGCAGAGGATAAGTCCTCCTCCGCATGATGGGTTGCTCCCACACGATTCTCGGGCGGGGGGCCGACTTCTGGGTTTCGCAGACAGGTGGACTGCCCGCATTTCCGACCGGTGGGTGCAGGAAGTGGTGTCCTCCGGGTACTGGATAGAGTTCAGCACTCTACCCCCAGACAGGTTCTTCCCATCAAACTTGAGACTCCCTCAGGGGCGTCGAGAGGCTCTCTTAGGGGATGTTAAGGCGCTCCGCACAAGGGGTAACTGTGCCGGTATCTCCCATGGAAAGATTCCGCGGCTTCTATTCCAACCTGTTTGTGGTACCCAAAAAAGGGGGGGATCAGGCCGGTTCTGGACCTAAAAGCGCTAAATCACTTTGTGAGGGCGCAAGAGTTCAGAATGGGGTCTGTCCGCTCAGTCGTGTCCACCCTTCACCAAGGGGACTTCATGGCATCTCTGGATATCAGGGACGCCTACCTCCACGTTCCCATTTGTCTCCAGCACCAGCGATTCCTGCGCTTTGCAGTGGGAGATCTGAATTACCAATTCGTGGCACTCCCTTTCGGTCTGGCCTCGGATCCCTTGGTGTTCACCAAACTGGTGGCTCCGGCGATATATATGGTACACTCAGATGGCGAGGAAGACCAGAGGGCCTCTGTTGCGCGTGAGAAGGCACTGGTGGCCGCACTGATTGCTGATATCCGTGCATCTTTGCGACTGGACCAAGCAGGGGAGTCGCAGGAGACCGCATTCGTTTGCGGGTCTGCTAGGCCACCCAGGTCCCCTAAGGCTTATCCTTATGATCAATTTTTTTACCATCTGGTCTATCAGGAATGGCAGCGTCCGCAGACTTCCTTTGCCCTGCCCAAACGCTTCGCTATACATTATCCATTTGAGGGGTGGGTGCAGGAAGTGGTGTCCTCCGGGTACTGGATAGAGTTCAGCACTCTACCCCCAGACAGGTTCTTCCCATCAAACTTGAGACTCCCTCAGGGGCGTCGAGAGGCTCTCTTAGGGGATGTTCAGGCACTCTCCGCACAAGGGGTAACTGTGCCGGTATCTCCCATGGAAAGATTCCGCGGCTTCTATTCCAACCTGTTTGTGGTACCCAAAAAAGGGGGGGATCAGGCCGGTTCTGGACCTAAAAGCGCTAAATCACTTTGTGAGGGCCCAAGAGTTCAGAATGGGGTCTGTTCGCTCAGTCGTGGCCACCCTTCACCAATTACCAATTCGTGGCACTCCCTTTCGGTCTGGCCTCGGCTCCCTTGGTGTTCACCAAACTGGTGGCTCCGGCGATGGCGCTATTGAGGCAGAGAGGCATTACGGTGGTAGCATGCCTCGACGACCTTCTCCTGAGAGCGGAGTCTGCTTCGGCTCTGGAGGAAAACGTGGCTATCACCGTGGCCTCGTTGAAAGACTTCGGCTGGCTGATCAATCGACATTGACCCCGTCCTGTCACCTGGAATTCCTGGGTCTGATTCTGGACACAGAGCAGGCGAAGGTATTCTTGCCTCCCGCCAAGTTGCTGACACTGCAAGTGGCGGTGCGAACTCTGCTAGCACGCCGGTGGTCCTCCTTACGATTCTGTATGCGGGTGTTGGGGCTCATGGTTTCAGCCTTCGAGGCGGTACCTTGCACCCAGAATCACACTCGGCTCCTTGAGCGCTGTCATGGTGGGACATGTCTCCGCTGTCCCTGGACCAGCTGATCATAATGGATCATCAGACTAGAGGATCGTCGGCCTGGTGGCCTCGGGCCCCGGCTCTACCATTGGGGTAGTCATTTCTCCCCCTGAATTGGTCCTGGGGCAGCTGTCTGCTCAGGGCCACTGGTCGGCGCAGGAATCCCGTCTTCCGATCAATGTGCTGGAGTTGTGGGCGATCAGGCTCTGCCTCTCCCACTGCACGGTGAGGTTGCGCGGTCTCCCGGTTCGGGTCCAGTAGGACAACACCACGGCTGTGGCATACGTGCACCATCAGGGCGGAACGAGGAGCTGGGCTGCGGAAGCGGCTCTCATTCTGCGATGGGCAGAACTTCACGTGCTGGCAATCTCCGCCATTTACATCCCGGGCGTAGAGAATTGGCAGGCGGACTTTCTCAGTCCCCAGACTCTGGATCAGGGGGAATGGTCCTTACATCCTGAAGTGTTCCGCCAGATTTGCCACAAGGGGGGCACGCCAGACGTGGGCTTCGTGGCGTCTCGGTTCAATCACAGGGTGTATACCTTGTGTGCAGGACAAGAGACCCGCTGGCGGCCGTCACGGACGTGCTGGTAGTGCCTTGGAGTCTGTATCGGCTCTTGTACGCTTTACCTCCCATCGCGCTTCTACCGCGGCTACTGCGCAGGGTAGAAGCGGAGGGGATTCTGACAATCCTGGTAGCTCCGGATTGGCTTTGGCGCCCTTGGTACACCGACGTGGTGCAAATGGTGGCAGATTTTCCCTGGCGTCTCCGCTGCGCAAAGATCTGCTGTCTCAGGGACCCATCTTGCACCCTGCTTTACCCTCGCTGGCTTCGACGGCTTGGCTATTGAGTCCCAGGTTCTGAGGGATAGGGGTGTCTCTGACTTCGTGATCCCTACCGTGCTTAAAGCGCGCAGGTGTACTTCGCGCAAGATTTATCATCAGACCTGGAAGGCCTATATTGCCTGGTGTGAGGCGGGGGGTTGGAACCCTCGCTCTTACGTTGTGTCCGGGGTCCTGGCTTTTTTGCAGCAGGGCCTGGATAAAATATTGGCATAGAGTACACTCAAAGGTCAGATTTCGGCTTTGGCGATTCTATTTCAACGGCCTTTGGTGCCACATTCTTTGTTTCCTACATTTGTACAGGGTATACGCCATGTGGCTCCTCAGGTACGGACGCTTTTGGCGCCGTGGGATTTGAATTTGGTACTTTCTGTACTGCAAAAACCGCCATATGAGAAGATCAGGTATATTCCCTTACAATTGCTGTCGCAGAAAGTGGCTTTCTTTGTGGCCATTACATCCGCTAGGCTGGTGTCTGAGTTGGCAGCGTTGTCCTGCAAGTCTCCTTACCTAGTCCTTCATAGGGACAAGGCGGTCTTGCGTCCTTCTCCTTCGTTTCTACCGAAGGTGGTCTCTTCTTTCCACTTTAATGAAGATATTGTTCTTCCTTCATTATGTCCGCACCCATCGCATCCCAAGCAATTTGAGTTACATTCCTTGAATGTCATGAAGGCTTTGCGGGTGTACTTGGCGACTACAGCTTCTTTGCGGAAGTCTGATGCGTTGTTTTGTGCTGACGGATGGTCCGCGCAAAGGGTTGGCGGCCTCGTCGGCTACTATTTCCCGTTGGACCAGATGGACCGTGACCCATGCGTATACTGTTCGGGGCAAAGTACCCCCTTTTCTTGTCACGGCTCATTCCACCAGGGCAGTTAGCACTTCCTGGGTTTTCAGACACCAAGCTTCGGTGTCACAGGTGTGCAAAGCGGCTACTTGGGCCTCGGTGCACACATTTACTAAGTTTTAGAAAGTGGATATTTCAGCATCCGTGGATGTTGCTTTTGGCCGCAAAGTTTTGCAGGCGGCGGTATAGGCGCGGCTGGCGCCTCCTGAGAGGAATCTGTTGGGTACAGTTGTTGTTTACCCACCCCTCTTGACTGGCACAGCTTTGGGACATCCTCACTTGTCTAATGAAGGGCTGCGTCTGTCAGTGAACGTAAAAGAAAAAGGGATTTTATTAAAACTTACCGTAAAATCCTTTTCTCTGAGTTCACTGACAGACGCAGCACCCACTCCTCTGTGTTGCGTTTGTACGGCTTGTTATGAACTGATATACTATGCAGAGCAGGGGGGTTATATGAGAGAGAGAGGACGGCCCCCTGGGAGGGGTCAGCTTGCTTTCTTTCTATTTGCCTAGTCAACTCCTAGTAGGATGTGCATATAACCCCACTTGTCTAATGAAGGGCTGCGTCTGTCAGTGAACTCAGAGAAAATGATTTTACGGTAAGTTTTAATAAAATCTCTTTGTTTTAGTTTTTTTGTATGTATGGATTGCATGGGTTGTTACCGACGTGCTGAAAAGTTCATGTCAATAGCACCTTTAGAAATCCATTTACCTAGAAAAATGGTAACGTGTTCAATACTTATTTTACCTGCTGTATGTTCTCATTACCCTTTTCTCCCAGATACTCTGGACATTTCCTACACCATATATTGCCTGGTGTCAAAGAAAACTGTCACAAGTGACAGATGCATATTTAATGGGAAGGGGAGAGCAGCCAAGATCCACACTAGGTGCTATGGATCAAAGCAAGTATACCTTATGAGGAAATGCTTCATTTTTTTGTTTTAAAGGTTTACAGCCACTTTAAGGCCTCATGTACACTGGGCATAATAATGCTGCTCATACAGGCGTTTGCTGTTTTTTTCATATGGGTGTTTACAGGAATATTTTTAGAGGAGAGTTTTACAGGCTGAAAAAAAACCCATCACAAGTGTGTTTGAGAGAAGCTTTTGGACAGATAAAATGCTCAAACTGGTGTTGTTTTTGTTGTTTTGGGGGAAAAACGCTTCTAAACGCCTATGCGCTTAAACGCGTGTACAGTATGCTCCATAGGAGTGGGGTTTTTTTTTGTTGCTTTTTTCTTTTAGCCATTCTGGCATTTTTTTTCTGCTGCCTAGTCCTGCATAGACCTTAAGTGTTGTGACCAGAGATTAAACTTTACTTGTGGAGAGGATAACTGTTTGATTACAGGTCAGCGTTAAAGAGGACGTCCAGCCTGTGAACAGAAAATTAAATGTCAGCTGCTACACATACTGTAACTGCTGACTTTTACTATATGGACACTTACCTGTCCATGGAGCCCGCAATGTTGGCACTTGAAGCCGATCTTCGGATCTGCGCTTGGGTGCTGCCGCCTCCATCACCACTAGGGGAAATTGCCAGTGGAGCCTTTCGGCTTCACAGCTGGTTCCCTACTGCGCATGTGCAAAGCACGCTGCACGTTCTAATTGGCGCAGCGGCAGAAGGAGGGGTCCGACATTTCAGGAGACGGGCCGCGGCCCCGTCTCCCGGAAGAGGGGAAGGGGGCCTATCAAATGTGGCACGTGGGGTGTGGAGCAAAAGAGCAGAAATTCCACTTTTGGCTGGAACTCCGCTTTAAGGACAGGTTTCACGTTTTTATTTAAGTTTTTTTGGCCCATCAGTGGGCTGGCCAGTATATGGTTGCATTTCATTTTTTGCTTGTCCTTTTTAGTTTGGAGCATGAAAATGTAGAAAATTGCAAAGCAAAAGTTTAAAAAAAGTCTCTATAATACATGGTAAAGCAGTAATGCTCAGTGACTTGCTTATTTTGATTTTTGAAGCTCATATCAGGTACTGATTGAAGGCACAGTGACTGTATTGGTTTTCTTGCTTTCTCAGTTTGTATGCTTGGATGCTGTTGTTACATTAATTTGTTCAAATGTTTCTATTTATAAGAATAGATTGTACTTTCACCTATGACAATAGGTTTAATACAGTCAAAATGTTATCAGTTTTAACAATTTTTTATAAGCTGCCACTAACATTTACGTTGTCATTTATTTCCTCTTATTTTATCTTTAGGGATATTAAAGCTGGGAATATACTGCTTACTGAGCCTGGTCAGGTAAAATTAGCAGACTTTGGATCTGCTTCTATAGCATCACCTGCCAATTCCTTTGTGGGAACGCCATACTGGTAAGATATAGCGATAAATGTACATCCATTGTAACAGTCATTCCTCTTCGATAAGGAGAAAATCTGGTGTAGCTTTCCATGGTAGCCAATCAGCCTCTCTAATGTCAGCTTGTTCATTTAAGCTTCGACAAAAAACTTGGAAACTGATCGGTTTCTATGCAAAGAGGCACCAAATATTGCACTCTCCAGTTTTAGTAAATCAGCCCCATTGGGTGCCTGTTTTAGGAAATGCACCAATGAATATTACATTACAATATTACTTCTGTTGCATATTTTTAGAAATATTAGAGCTAAACTATAGGCAAACGGCTAAATATACTGATGAAATGCATATATCAAACCTGGTTTGTCTGTATGTATGTGTTCAGTCCTGAGATTTCTGCAGCTCTGCCCCACAGCACAGCCCTGTCTAACAGGGGAGGGCAGCAGATCATCTATGCTGCATTTTCATTTTCACTTGCAGGTCCCCTCTCGACAACCGCCTTGTGACTGTAATGTGAAAGGAGTAGAAGCCCAATAACAATAAGCTCTTCTCTTTGTCCCTCTGTGCACTCTTCCTTTCAGCGATATTTTTGCTTTTTTCTCTTTTTTGCTTCTAAAATAGATTTAAAAAAAAAAACCTTATTGGAAGACAATCACACCAAGATAAAACCTTGCTAGTCTAACATAATTTAAACCCCAATAAAGAAAATATTTTTGATATTTAAAGTGTAACTTTAAAGAAAGCTTGTCTCCTTTCTAATTGCTTGTATTTAGTACAGTTTTTACCTGGAATTTGTTATTGAACATACTTTTTTCTGTAAAATCGCATGATCTTTACTTATATTTACACCTTTCTAGCTCTGTCTGTCTGCCTTGTCAATCTGCCTGTCTGTCTATTTAACCACTTCAATACCAGGCACTTACCCCCCTTCCCGCCTAGACCAATTTTCAGCTTTCAGTGCTGTCACATTTTGAATGACAATTGCGCGGTCGTGCTACACTGTACCCAAACAACATTTTTATAATTTTGTTCGCACAAATAGAGCTTTCTTTTGGTGGTATTTGACCTCGGGTTTTTACTTTTTGCGCTACAAATAAAATAAAATAAAAATGTGAAAAAAAAGTTTTTCTCCTGTTTCTGTCACAAAACTTTGTAAATAAGTAAATTTTCCCCATCACCGATGGGCACTGATGAGGCTACACTGATGGGGATTGATGAGGCAGTACTGATTGGCACTGATGATGAGGCACTGATAGGCGGCACTGATGAGCAGCATTGCCGGGCACTGATAGGTGGCACTGATATGCAGCACTGACGGGCACTGATAAGCAGCACTGATCCGTGGCACTGGTAGGCACTGATAGGTGGCACTGGTGGGTGGCAATGACAGATTACACTGTTAGGTTGTCATTCCCTGGTGGTCCTGGGTGGTATCTGAAATAGGTACTGAGTGGCATCAATATTGGGCATTGTGCTCCTTACCTGGTGGTCTAGGGTGGGCTCCCTGGTGGTCTAGGATCGGCTCTCTGTTGGTCAGGATGGGCTCCCTGGTCGTCTCCCTGATCATGTGGTAAAGAGCTACCGATGGAAATTCTTTACTGAGATTGGTAATTTGGTGGGTCAGACTGACAAACTGCACCACGATCGCTGCAATGCACGCACCCATGGGCACAGGATCACGGGTTATCCTGAAAGACGTCAATGGACGTCCAGTCAGGGTAACAGAACCACCTATAGAGAAATGACGGCCGGTCGGGAAGTGGTTAATAAATGACTACTGGACAAAAACCTATTTTAACGCCCCTTTCACACTGACAGACCAATCGGGTCCGCCTGTCAGTTTTTCAGGCAGACCCGCTCGGACCATCCATTGCTCTCTAACGGTGGAATGGATCGGATGACAGTCGGATGGAAATAGACAATCTGTTTCCATCCAACAGCCCATAGAGGCCAGCGGACTGTCTCAGTCCGCCTGCACGGCGGGCATTATCGGAAAGATCCCCTGCTGAGCGGGTGGATCCACTGGCCGACTCCACCAGTGTGAAAGGGACCTTAAAGACAACATTTTCAATTGGTAACACATAGTTACAATTTAATTTTACAAACTTTAAACCTTAGAAACAAAGAATTCTTTAGGATGCAGCCACGGCTTAGTTATTCTGATAACAGTAGATGATGTAGCAACCTGAATACAATGGCTGGTGGTGGAGATTCCTACATCTACACTGTTTTCACTGTTAAGTGAATGAGCTAAATCTAGCCATGTATGACTAGCTTAAGTAACTGAGGATCTAAAAATGAAGCTAATTGATGCCTTCAAACCCTGACAAGGCAATTTCCATGGTCTGTAATGTCTTCAAGAAATGGCAATTAAAAGGAACTGTGAAAGTTAAGGCAAAATCTGGGAAGATATAGAAAGTTGAGCACCGTTTGTATGCTGACTAGAATAGCTATGACTGCAATGGACCTGCTTAATTGCTAGGTTCTAAGGTGCAGCCTTGCTTGTGCAAGATTTAAAAGAGTCCTTAAGATGAAGCCTTACCTGCAATGTCATCATGAATATTAAAGTATAACTATAGGCAATGCCTTTGTTTCAGTTTGGATTAAGAGAAGGTTATAACCCTTGTCCCTTTTTATTTTGTTGTTGCCATCTGTGTCCCATTTACCCTCACTTCCTGTCCCATAGCCAAAACCGGTAGTGAGAGGAAATCGTTGCAAATTAAGGGAATCCTTTGGGGCACCCCAGGTCATCAGAACTAGTATCCTGATTGGAAGATTTCTGCTCTATTACTTTTCTGGGGACAACCCAGAATTTGGGATTAGCTAGCCTGTGAAGATTTTATACTTGTCTGTCCAGCACTGATGCTAATCCTTTTTTCCCAGCTGGAAAAATAGTGGGTCGCCCTGTTGAGCCCTAGTCACTGCAGGACATAGAGACATGGGGATCAACGGGAGGAACCACAGCAGCCAGAGGGGGACCCGCTGTTCTATATACCCAGAAGTGTGTGTAGAAGAGATCATGGATAGATAAGAGTGCATTCTTTTCCCAGGCTGAAAGGGTACCTTGGAATATTTGATTTTGATGGTCATCTGAGCCTTTTAGTAACCACAATAACACTTAATATCGAATCATGCCTTTGTGTTGTGGTATGTGGCCAGGATACTGACTCTACCCTATATCTCCACCCAGACAAAAAGATTGATCAACGACATACTTGCTGTCTGGTAATCTTCCTATAATGAGGGCAGTTGTATATCTGTTACATAATTTTGTATTTTTGCACTAATTCCACATTGCCCTATGAGGTTTTACACCTGGCATTCTTATGACTTCATTTCATTTTCCACATAATACATTTTTAGACTGATATGAATAAAAGGGAAGCTTTTGGTCATGGTGGGTTTGGTGCGTGAGTATAGCGCACCCCTGCAGTTGTAATGATTCTAGCCTAAACTGCAAAAGTCTTGTAATCTATAGAACATAGAAGTGACTATTCTTTTTTTTTTTCACAAGATAAGAAGTGACTATTCTAAAGATCTTCAGGGGTATAACCACTGGCGTATTATGCAAGAAGTACAGAAGTTGGGGCATAAGGATCATCTTAATAAGATTAGTTTTACCAAGAAGAGAGAACGTTAAGTTAAAGCGGCAGTAAAGTCTAGATTTTTTTTTTTTTTAAATAAACTGGTCCTCGGGCAGCCTTAAGCCATAATGTACTAGTGTGCACTACATACTAGTACACTATGACAGACTTGCTTACAAACGAAGCCCTCCAGCGCTGCGCTTTCTCCTTGTCCCCGGCAGCTTCCATCTTTCTTCCGGGTTTGCGATCTTCGACAATTTGGCTGTGCCTGGGCAACGTCCCGCCCCCCCCCCCCTGCATGCGCATGGGAGTCACCTCGCAGAGGCACACAGAGCGGGCCGTAAATGTGGTCGGAGCTGCGCATGTTTTAAAAACCCTTCCTGTCAGCGATTTTTACAATAAATTACTCTACTACCACTTTAATCCAACTCTTCGCTTTATTTCTAAAACGGCTAGGAAAAAAGGGCCACATTTGAGGTGGCAAAAATCAGTGCGGGCCAGACTGATCTGGATCCCTACGTACAAAAGAGGACGTTGACTGTAGTTTCAAGCAAACTCCAAATGTAGAGATAGTAGACATACTTCCTCCTCTCTACAGGAAGCTATTCCCCACCAGCGGTAATGTATTATTTTTCATGTAGGTTGCCATACCAAAACCCGTATATTTGGACTAGATCTAAATACGGCTGCCAGCAAATCAGTTGCCAGAGCAAATAACAATAATGGGTATTCCTGTCTAGTGTTCCTGCCCTGTCTAACTGATGGACCAGTTCCACCAGTTGACCATGGAGTGCCATGTGCTTTTTAATAGCTCTGATTTCTTAGATAAATACACCCCACATGTACATTTTAAGCGCTTCCCAGGTTTGGAGGATATCTACATGATGCTCATGTGCATGAAATCATTTAATTGTTTTTCTATACGCCGTGGTCAAGGCATAGTTGTAAGCAGAAGGCATTCAACTTAC
This sequence comes from Glandirana rugosa, assembly GCA_018402905.1. Taxonomy (NCBI): domain Eukaryota; kingdom Metazoa; phylum Chordata; class Amphibia; order Anura; family Ranidae; genus Glandirana; species Glandirana rugosa. The sequence goes on from BLSH010367311.1 coordinate 515,903, forward strand.
AAGGGCCCCTGGTAAGGTTATTGGAGGTCTTGTATTAAGCCACATCATAAGAGGGAATTGATCAGAAATACCATGGGGCATATACTCAATGTTGGGTATTAGTAGGAGCGCAGCCATTGGGCCAATACCTAAATCTGTTCTGGATAGGGAGACATGGGTTTTCAAAAAACATGAGAATTGCTTCCCTTTAGGAAATCTATGTGTCCACACCTTCTACCCATCCCATCTCTTTAAGGAAGCAGGATACTACGCTTTTGGCTGTCGGCCCTACTGTGAACAGGGGGTGCCTGTCAAGCATGGGGTCTAGGTAACTAAAATCTCCCAGGATCAGAAGAGCAACATCGGGTTTGTTCATCCGGAATGACAGTAGCACATTTTAAACCTTCCTAGAGAATGGAGGAGGAATATATATAGGACATGGCAGGATATGCCAGGACATCTTGCACAGTATACAAAATACAGTAAAAAAATACAAATCAACCTTTCCCATCAACAAGAGAATCCATCTCCTGGAAGTCCAGGGAACTGTGTATCAGTACACGTACCCCCTGGAATAGGAGGTGTGGTTGGAATGATATTCCTGCCCAATCCATGGATAACACAGACCACTAAAAGTGTCCTCTGTCAAATGCATTTTTTTTTTTTTGCAGACCATATATGGCCAGATGATATTTGTGCAAATAAGTGGTTATCATGGTCCTTTTCAGGAGGCTATTAATGCCCCCAACAATACATGAATTTTTGGGAACATCTGTCATGTTGTATCGCAAGGTAATGGTGTCCCTGATGGCAAATGGCATGTAAATTGAGACTGCCGGTGGTAACCCCTGGCAGGGTTACAGAGCACAGGAGAGAGTGAATGTCTGGAGTATACAGGGGGTCCCCGGGTTACAAACAAGATGGGGACTGTAGGTTTGTTAAGTTGAATTTGTATGTAAGTCGGACCAGGTACATTTTTTAAGTGTAGCTACAGCCCAAAAAACTATTTTTAAGCTATTTGGATAGCATAGGGAAGGGTTAACACTCATGTAATGTTTGTTTTGCTGTCTATTTTTCTGTTCAGAATATTTCACCTCACTTCCTATCCCAATGATAATTGGATTTTGAAATTTTTAGGTTATTTTGGAAACAAACCTTAGTGATAAAGTATCAGTGGAGACCTCTTTTTCCCATAATAAATATTACAGGAGTTAATTTCCCTTCCTAGGGGGAGATTTCCTCTCACTTCCTGTTGTCTCCCTCCGTTTGTCAGTAGGAGTCGTTTGTAAGTCGAATGTTTGTAACTAGGGGACCGCCTGTATTTAATTAGACAGGTCCCTTTATATATTGCTCTGGAAAAGTTAATTGTGGTGGTATGAAAGCATTGACACAACTGCCCTCCAGGGCACCAGGCTCAATACCCAAAACAAGACTTGTAAATTTGGCCAATCTAGTGAGGCCCCAATCTGGCTGACCTAACCAATTTAAAGGGTTAACAGGCATTGTAGGTGTTTCTTGGCTTCAGCAAACTTTGCCAGCTTGCTTTGAAATCCAGTGGAAAAATCGGGGTAGAAAGAGACTTTAGTCCCATTGTATTGGAAAATTATCCCGTTAGCAGGCAAGGCGTAGGATGTTTTCTCAGTCCTTCTAGTTAAAGAGAAGGGCCAGAATCCGTCCTAGGAGCGAGCCCATGAAGTAATGGATGTGGTCGCATCCCTGGAGTATGTTGAGCTGAGAGCAATGGAGTAAGGCTCGGTTCACACCGATGCGGTTTGCTTTTGGTCATTTTTGCTGTTTATTTTGCATTTTTGTACACTCGATTTTGCCACGATTTGCGTTTTGCACTTTCTTGTGCTTTTTTTTTTTTTGGCCAATTTATTGTTGGGCAGATTAAAAAACGCAAATGCAGTAAAATCGCAGCAAAAAAATGCACAACATGCTTTTCTGCAGCTTCTCCATTGAAGTCTATTGAACCAAAAAAGCACCAGTTTGCGTTTAAAAAAAAAGTCCCTGACCCTTTCCAAAAAACAGTGGCTGAAAAAAGTATAGATGTGACTGTGTCCCATAGGAAACCATGTTAAATGAACTGTAGTGTGTTTTTGCAAAAAGCACCAAAAAATGCATGGGTGTGAACCAGGCCTAAGGTGTTTTTATCAAAAATTTCCAACAACCAGGCTTCCACAAACTCAGTGAGATCTTTCCCCTCCACTTCTTCTTGCAGGCCTACAATGCAAGTATTTTTTCGCCTGAGTCTGTTTTCTAGATCTGCCCTAATGGTAGTAGCTTTGGCTAGCTGACAGGTGGCTGACTCTCTGATAAGAGGAGGTAGTTGGTCTTCTATGTTGCTGATGTGACCTTCTGTCACCGTAGTGCACTCCCTTATCTTTTGAATGTCATGTCGCAGAAGTGAGACCTCCTTTCAGCCTGTCAAAGTGGTCGTTAAACTGTTGAAGACTCAGCCTGTAATATGGGTTCCCCCAGCAATGGTACATGTTCCGATTCCTCCTCCCCCTTTTTTGTGTCCCATGTAGCTTCTGTGACTAAGGAGCTCAAGTGGACCTGTGAGCCCGTCAGTTTTTGCGTGTAGTAAAGCATATTCAAGGTAGGCTCCTTCCCCTACTGGTGGGGAGCCTTTCTCAGCTTGGCTCACTGTGTCCCTTGTTTTCTCCGGTCTCCTGGGAGGGTGCCACAGGAGTGTGGTGGGGCGCAATTTAGAGACTCCTAGGTTGCCATTTCTTCCTTGCCCTTGTGAGCCATCATCTGGGCAAATCTAGTGCTGGCTTGGCAGAGAGAATTGGTACCTCCAAAGCTGTGGGGATCCGGTCAAGTGATCCAGATGGCTGAAGGAAGGATCTGTAATGGTTCACCTGCGGAAGCTCCATGAATGTGCAGTAACTCACATGCTTTCCGAGGCCAAGCCCCCTGTACTGTACTTTTTATGTTTATTGGCAGCTGGAGGTGTAGACAACGATTAATGTGACCATTGTCCCTGTAAAGACATAGACTATAACCATTACTGGTTTGTTTGACCCTGATGGATGTGTGTCTATATCCAGTCATTGGTGTTTAACATACCCTGTTTACTGTTACTTTATGCTCTTGATTCAATGGACCTCTTGGTTTCAAACTGTATTCATGTGTTTATTGTATGTGAAGCACTAAACAAAAACATTATAAAAAAAAGAATGGTGAGTGTTCCAGTAGTGCACAGAAGCAGAGTTCATGCTGCAATTGGTAGCAATTAGCATCACATAGAGGTAGAATTCACACTGCAAATAGTAGCAATTAGCTTGATAAATGTCCCCCAAAATGTATTTGTTTTTTAAGCACTCCATAAACTGACCTTGATCACCAGTGTTACATCACTCATTTTGAAGTGTCCATAATGGCTATTGAAGGCTAAACAAACTCCGAGACAAAGGTTACCTTTTGAATTGGGCGCGAGTGATCATATAGTAGACCGGCCATTGTTAATGCTTTTTTCTTCAGGGCGGACTGTGGCTTGTTAATTGTCACACTGCTGTGAAACAATAAGTAGCAGTAGTACTATTTCAGGACCACCAAGCCTACACTGATTGCTGTCAAAAAGACATTGTCACACAGTCTGATGTAAATCTCATGATATTTTGTTTAACATGTCTTTTATGTTTATGGACACTCCTAACGGAGTTTCTTTGTGGTTGTTTGCTTTCAGGATGGCCCCAGAAGTTATTTTAGCAATGGATGAGGGCCAGTATGAAGGGAAAGTTGATATTTGGTCTCTTGGTATTACTTGCATTGAATTAGGTGAGTAAACTAAGGCAGCCCATTGAAGATTCTTTTTTTCTTTTTTGTTCCAAGGAAAAACAAAATGAATAGATTCCCACTTCTACACATTTGGGGTGCATGGGGGAATCCTCCCACTGTGCCTTTGTATTTTGACAGTGACAAGACTTCTCCACCATCAGAATACACTGATCAGCAACGGCGGCACTGATCGAGCAGGGTTTTGCAACCGGCTGAATTGCAATCTGTGTATGGCCAGCTTTAAAAACCATTAATCTCTGAAACCATTTAATTTGCCACATTGTACAGTTGGACTAACAGGAAAGTTCACCAAATATTTCATTGTGCTGCATTAAGTGTGCCCCAGAACTTATGCCTCTTGCACACTGGAGTAAACAATGCCGTGTTTTTTACTGATATGAAATGAGATGCATTGTTGTCTATAGAGCCATGCTCACAGCTGAGTAAAGATCAGTAATACAGCGTTGAGTCCAGAGCAGTAAAACAAAAATAGAACATTTTTACGTTTGAGTGCAGAAATTTACTTGCATACACGTGTTTGCTCATTTATACGCATGTTTACATGAGTATAATTGAGTATTTTACAACACTGACAGTGTAGAAGATTTTTACTTTTCTATATGCTCACGCACCTTTATTCGCCTATACTCAACATTACTCAGGTCTGTACAACACTGATTTTTTACTACGTAAAAAATAAACAACAGTATGTTATGATGCCCGTGTGCAATGGGCCTTATTGTTTTTTTTTTATGCCATTAGCCATCAGAAGGTTTCAGGTTGTGGTGACACACTGAAGCACCTAAAGGAAACTCTCTCATGCACAGAGAGAACATGTAAATGGTGCCCCTGGCAAGATTCAACACCAAGATCTGGAACACAAAAGGGCTAACCAGTACAGTATACATATTGAAACTATATACATACATATCAAGGTAAAATAAGTAGTATATGGTAAAACATACTGTTTTAAGGTGCTAGGATAGCTTTAACTTTTCACCTGCAACAAACAACTGTAAAGTTATTGCAGGGTTCAGTTGGATTTTTTTTTTTTTTGCAAATTAAAAAACAAGTTTTTGGTGTTTCCTGAATAATGGAAGACAATTAGGAGTGGTTAAAAATGGTTACTATTTTGTGATAAAGTATTAGAACAAACTAACACTAATTAAACACTAATTAAATAGGCATCATGTGTTTAGCATTGCTGTACAAAATAGATGGACTTCTGCACACAAGCATGTATTTAAAAACCATAGGAAGCTGTAAGAGCCTTTGTGGTGTGTCTTGCATTTACTACATATGAAGGCTTCATTTGGTTAGGTGAAGGTCCATTGTTTCTGGTGGTGTTTTGGACAGAGAATAAAGCTTTCATGGAATGGCTTCCCTGGAATGACCTAGGAGATTAAAATAATTGGATTAAATAGTATGACGACACTAAAGAGCTCTTCTTTTTACAAGCAACACCTTGTTGGCAGTACATGTCCCTGGCTCTCCTCTCATTCTTCCTTTTTGCTCATGTGACTTTTTTTTTTTTTCTTCTTGTTTGCTTACAGCTGAACGGAAGCCTCCTTTATTTAATATGAACGCAATGAGTGCCTTATACCACATAGCCCAGAATGAGTCCCCTACACTACAGTCTAATGAATGGTAAGTACTTCACTCACTATTTTAGGTATACATAATTATTCAGCAATTTTTAAAATTTAAAATTAATGTTGACTCCAAGGGGAACTACTTTTCAGTCATATGAGGCATCTAAAATAAAAGATTGGGTAGTAGAAGTAGAAATATGCACTAGGTTTTCCACAGAGTCTTGACTTGCAGTAGATTTTAGAAGATTGTTTTGAACAGTTAAATTTGCCGTAAACCTGTATGATCCTTTGCGCTGTAGGCAGTGCGTCACAAAAAACTGCTTCAGTTTCCACTATGTTTGGCTATACTTCAGCACAAATATTGATAAGAAAATTGCTTTTCTTTCTGAAAGTGATCAAATATTATACCACAGTTCTCAGACTTTCTTGTCTTAAGGCCTCGTTTACACGTGTTTATCTGTTTGAAGCACAATCTGTGTTCGGATTGGTCTTCAGAGAGCAATAGACAGGCGGTGTGGTTGTGTATCGCCTCCCACCACCTGTGTTTACCCCCTAAATTCTGGACAACAGCCCCGCAACCACATACATTGTGGCCGTTTGCGGTGTGGACCCATCCTCGGCAAGTGTGCACGGCAGACGACTGCCCCAGCAGCAAAAGGTGGTTGAGGGGTGATGATGGGCATGGGGTTTACTGCCCCCCAATCGCAAGTGTAAACGAGCTCTTAATGTTAGAAAAGCTAACCAATGTGAAGCAAGAACTGTAAATTGCTTTCGTTTTAGGAAGACCCTACTGCGTTTCTCATTTGTTAGTTGGAGAGCTTTATGGTTTCTTTTATCCCACCTCACAATAAACACTTGTTAAGGCCATTTCACACTGATGCGTTTTTAGCTTGCAAGACTTTAGACCACTGTGCTGAGGGACAATGCTTCAAAAATGCATTTTTGGTGCGTTTTTTAATTGTCCATTTTTCACAGGTGCAGGCAACCAGAAAATGCATCTTAAATGTAGCACAAACGTGCATTTTTACTGCGATTTTGCTACAGGGCAGTGTGAAATTGTGCTTATTCTTCACTTCTGTGTATTAGTGCATATATGTGTACGTATATGTAGATTTCCTCTACAACAATGTGATACTAAAAAAGAAAAAAATATTCTTAATCTGTCAAGATATCATTTGTGAATTTATAGTTACATAGTTGGAGAAAAAAGGCACACATTTGGGTTCATTTATTATTGGAGCAGAGCATGTTACCTTTACAAGGTGAATTTTCCCCTAGGGTTGTGAATGAGATGAAACTGAAAGGAAATTCACTTCAAATAATGTTTAATCATGTCCAAGAAAGATAAAAAAATAAAAACAAACAGGATTTTGGTTCACACATGGTGGCATGGAAGTCATCATAGCTGCTGTTCGTTCACTTAACCAGTTCCCAACCGCGCGCCGTGTTTTCACGGCGGCATTCGGGATGCTGAGCGCGAATCGCCGTAAAAAGACGGTGATCTGCAATCAGCCACTCAGCCCGCCGCACTCCTGAGGAGTGTGCCCGTGGCTCGGGCGGACCCGATGTCCGCCGGCGAGCCGCGATGAGCGGCCACAGGGAAAGAATGGGGAACCGCCGATGTAAACACGGCGGTTCCCCGCTCTGTTAGTAGGGGCATGGGTGATCTACTGATACCTGTCACTGGGATCAGTCAGATCTCTCATGCCCATGTTAGTCCAACCTCCCCACAGTAAGAACACAGTTAACCCCTAGATCTCCCCCTGCAGGTAACCCCTTCACTGCCAATGACATTTATACAGTAATCAGTGGATATTTAAATTTCTGATCGCTGAATAAATGTCATTGGTCCCAAAAAAGTGTCCGACATGTCCGCTGAAATATCGCAGTACTGCTAAAAATCGCAGATCGCCGCCATTACTAGTAAAAAATAAAAAAAAAATGAAAACCCAAGAAATTAATTCTCATCATCCGTAAACGCGGCCACTTTTGCGCAAACCAATCAATAAACGCAGATTGCGATTTTTTTTTTTATCACAAATATGAGGAATTATATAAATCGGCCAAAAACGGTGAAAAAACAATTTTTTTATATATTTTTTTTTATTATTTGAATTTTAGCAAAAAGTAAATTTTGTTTTTTTTTTTTGCAAAATGGTCGCTCTTCTTTTGTTTATAGCGGCAAACAGAAATGACGCAGAGGCGATCAAATACCACCAAAAGAAAGCTCTATTTGTGGGGAAAAAAAGGACGCAAATTTTGTTTGGGTGCAATGTCGCACGACCGCGCAATTGTCATTTAAAGCGACACAGCGCCGAATCGCAAAAAGTGCTCTGGTCCTAAAGCTGGAAAACCTTCCGGTTGGTAAGTGGTTAATAAGGCCTCATTCAGACAAGTGAATGAGGGCGGATAGGCTGCTGTGTTCAGAAGCAGATAATCATCGCTGTGGCAGTGTACAAGCTGACCGATTTGCTGATCCAGAAATGCTCACTGCGTCTGTCTCCAGGGCCAGTCAGAGGCTTTATTCACATGTAACCATTTGGATGAGCGGTTACATGCAAGCTAAAATCTTTTTTTTTTTTTTTTTTTTTTTTAACAGTTTTCTTTTTACACAACTAGGTGTTATTTGCAAAGTGCATTTTCACTTTACTTCAACTCATTCACTAAGGCAGGCCATAGACAATTCAAAACTCACCTTGATTCTAACCATTTATTGGCAGGCCGAATGTACCAAGTTGATCGATTGATCAACTTGGGTACAGCCAGTCTGCCGGAGTTTACTAGCGATTATTGCTAGTAGCTGCTATAGCCGCTAGTAATCGCTGCCTTCTCCCGGCAGGGAGAAGACAATGTCTTGGCAGGAGGGATTCCCCTGTTGAACAATGTCTTTGTTGATGGGGGTATCCTGCAGTTTTTTTTTCCTGCAACTCATGGTTGCGAGAAAGACATTCACATGGTCAATGGCTGGCCTAAGTTATGTATAAATTCGCTTTGCAAAGTAAACATGCTCTACTCCTTTAATTGATTGACCGGAGTATGTCTATTTTATCTATGTTCACCAAAAAAACTTTGAGACCTGTGTCTCAGCCTACTTTAACATTGGACTGAAATCGATGGCTATTGCCTGCAATGGCACCTTCTGAATCGGTGCAACGCCCACTTTGTGGCGCCGTATCGATTCCCAAAATAGTTCCTGTACTACTTTTGGCTACTTTGGGGCCGATTTGAATAGACATCTGTGCAGGAACCCGCATTTACGTCTGTTCTAGCGCCCCCGAAGTCAGACTGCATTGCTGGTTTGAAATCGTGCGAGTTCAGATTTCAAACCCAAATCAGTGTGCACCTGGGCTCAATGTTTGCTTGGTCCAGATATGGTGTTCTTAACAGTGTATTTAAATAGTTTGACTCTAGATTTTACTCTACTCATATAATTTGTTTACAAATATTTTAAGCAGTTTTATGCTCCCTATGTACTTTTAAATTCAGGTCGGACTCCTTCCGTGGATTTGTGGACTACTGCTTGCAGAAAATACCTCAGGAACGGCCCACATCTGCTGATTTGCTACGGGTAATGCATCTGTTTTGCTGCTGCTGTTGTGTGTTTTTGGGTTTTTTTGGGGTTTTTTTTTAAGTTCAAATGAATACATTTATTTTGGATAACTATTACAAGTGACTAAAAAATGCTATGAACATTTCTTGTAGGAATCCTTATAGGAATCCTTATCTGCTAACAGTAGAAATGAAACCTGATAGAAGGGGTGTTCATTTGTGCTCTTATATTTGGATATTTGCACAAAGGGGAGACTATATTTTGAAACAAATATGTAGATTCACATTCTGCCCTCGCTGAAACCAAGCCCTTAATGACAGCCCTGATTCCTTTAGATGAGAGATTGAAAATCCATCCATAGCTGATGACCTTTTTTTCATGGCTTGTAGCTTGTTGAAACTTCTGATGTGAAATATATGCATTAAAAAGTATCACATGGCCTTGGTTGTAAGGGGTTAAGAGGACAATTGATGTTGTCTCACGATGAAATAGGAAGACCTGCTTGCTGCAAGCACCAACTTTTTCCATGTGTCATGCAATCACTTCCAAGAAAACGGTTACATTTTAAGATCCAGGTGTTTTAAATATTGGTGCTTTTATAGTATAAACTGGCTGATGGAAGCTGCTTCATGGAAATGAGGGTCCCCATTCAATCAGCTGGCATCTGACAAGTAATACTGACTCATACATGGGTCAGTTTTATTTATTCAACCAGTGAGTTGAACAAAAAGATACATGTTTTCCCCATCCACACACACCAGGTAGATGGAGGAATCCTCCCTGCGGTGCTAATGTATTCTGACAGCAAGGAGACTTCCCCCACCATCACAATACACAGATTGGCACTAGATTGATTTGTATTCAACCACAGTGGCCCTACATGATCGAAATTCGGCCACTCTGCTGAACCGGTCAAGTTGTGATCCATGTATGGCCAGCTTTAATAACAATGCAGATATACAGTACTGTGGGAAGAAGGCAGGTGTGAAGAAATGCTGTAAAGTCCTAATGCTTTCAAAAATATATACTTTAATTACTTCTGTCAGTTTGCAAAATGAGTGAACAGAAGAAAAATCTAAATCACAACGATATTTGTTGTGACTTTGGCTTCAAACCAGCATCAATTCTTCCACTTGCACACTTTGTACACTTGTAGGCTGGGTTCACACTATCCGACAAAACAACGGTCCGACTTTGATCCTACTTTGCTGTGTGATTTACGGTCCTACATAGGGTCAAAGTCGGACCGTTTGTCTGTGAACAGGGATCCGACTTTGATCCCGACAATGCCAGGCACTTTGTGCTCTGGGGATTTTGAAGGGGAACTCCACGCCAAATTTGAAAAAAACTGGCATTGGGTCCCCCTCCAGGAGCATACCAGACCCTTTGGTCTGGTATGGATTTTAAGGGGAACCGGCGTGGGGTCCCCCCCACAATCCATACCAGACCAGGCCAGGAAAGGGGGTGGGGACAGGCGAGTGCCCCCCCTCCTGGTCCATACCAGGCCGCGTGCCCTCAACATGGGGAGTATGGGTGCTTTGGGGCAGGGGGGCTCTGCGCCCCCCACCCCAAAGCACCTTGTCCCCATGTTGAGGAGGACAAGGGCCTCTTCCCGACAACCCTGGCCGGTGGTTGTCGGGGTCTGCGGGCGGGGACTTATCGGAATCTGGAAGCCCCCTTTAACAAGGGGGCCCCCAGATGCCGACCCCCCCCCACCCTATGTAAATGAGTATGGGGTACATCGTACCCCTACCCATTTACCTGGAAAGAAATATGTACAAAAAAACACCACACCGCTTTTTAAAATATTTTTTATTAAATCTGCTCCGGCGGTCTTCTCCCCTCTCTGGCTCTTCTTTCTTCGGCTCTTTTGCGGGGTCTTCCATCTTCTGAGGGGTCTTCTTTCTTCTCCTTCTCTGCGGCGTCTTCTGCTCTTTTGCTGGTCTTCTCCGCTGTCCTCTTCCCTCTCTTCTTCTTCTTCCCATGTTGACACGATGTGATCTCCTTCACGAATGCCCTCTCCGATCTGTGTTGTGCCTTATATTGGCATGGGGCGTGGCCACCAGATGACATCACCCGGATGCCCCGCCCCATATGATGTCACAGCTCCGCCCCAGGATGTGACTCGTATGGGGGCGGGGCCTCCGGGAGATGTCATCTGCTGGCCACGCCCCATGCCAATATAAGGCACAGCACAGAGTGGAGAGGGCATTCGTGAAGGATATCACGTCCAGTCAACATGGGAAGAAGAAGAAGGAGGAGAAGAAGAAAAGAGGGAAGAGAACAGCGGAGAAGACCGGCAGAGAAGGAGAAGAAAGAAGACCCCTCAGAAGATGGAAGACCCCGCAAAAGAGCCGAAGAAAGAAGAGCCAGAGAGGGGAGAAGACCAGAGCAGATTTAATCAAATATTTTTAAAAGCTGTGTGGTGTTTTTTTGTACATATTTCTTTCCAGGTAAATGGGTAGGGGTACGATGTACCCCATACTCATTTACATAGGGTGGGGGGCCGGCATCTGGGGGCCCCCTTGTTAAAGGGGGCTTCCAGATTCCGATAAGTCCCTGCCCGCAGACCCCGACAACCACCGGCCAGGGTTGTCGGGAAGAGGCCCTTGTCCTCATCAACATGGGGACAAGGTGCTTTGGGGCATGTTGAGGGCACGCGGCCTGGTGTGGTCCAGGAGGGGGGGGCGCTCGCTCGTCCCCACCCCCTTTCCTGGCCTGCCGGGCTGCGTGCTCGGATAAGGGTCTGATATGGATTTTAGGGGGGACCCCATACCGGTTTTTTCGGCGTGGGGGTTCCCCTTAAAATCCATACCAGACCAAAGGGCCTGGTATGCTCTTGGAGGGAGGACTCCATGCCATTTTTTTTTTTTTTAATTTGGCGTGGAGTTCCCCTTCATAATCCCCAGAGCACAAGTCGCATGCCAAAGTCGGATCAGTGAAGACACTGATCCTACTTTGATCCGACTTCAATGCTTTTCAATGGGCCGAAGTAGGATCAAAGTCGGACAAAAGTAGTACAGGAACCTTTTTCAAAGTCGGTCCGACTTTGAAAAACACAAATCGGAGCAGTTAAGACGGCTCTCATAGGGAGTCATTGTTTTTGTGACGTAATGCAACTTGTGCTCCTCATGTCGGTCCGAGAATCGGACTAGTGTGAACCCAGCCGTAGTCAGGGATTTTGTAGGAAAGTCAGGTGTATGATTAGTCAGTTATACCAAGCAGGTGCTAATGATCATTAATTCCATATGCAAGTTGAAAAAGTCATTAACTAAAGTTAAGGCGTAAAGCTGACTGAGGAACAGCCAAACTCTGCTGCTTAGGTGAGGATATAGTTTCATGTCACAGGTAATACACCATGGCAAGACTGAGCACAGCAACAAGATACAAAGTAGTTATACTGCATCTGCAAGGTCTCTTCCAGGCAAATATTTGAAAGTAGACTGGGGGTTCAAGCTCATTTTAAGAAGCACGAACAAACAGGCAACATTGAGGACTATAGACGCAGTGGTTGGCCAAAGAATCTTAATGCAGCAGATGAAAGATACATCATACTTATTTCCATTTGACATTGGAAGATGTCCAGCAGTGCCATCAGCACAGAACTCGCAGAAACCAGTGGGACCCAGATACACCCATCTACTGTACAGAGGAGTCTGGCCAGATGTGGTCTTCATGGAAGAATTATGGCCAAAAAGCCACCTCTGGCTACCTCTGTAGCCATGTCCCTGTAGGGGTTGCTGGAAGTTGTGGTCCACCTGATCACACTACCCTCAGTCACACTTTTTCCTCACATCTGGAGTCACAGAGCAGGCTGGTACTTTGTTTTTGTGGCTTTTTTTTATTAGGGGATTGAACTTGGATAGGGTAGGGATGATTGTGGGATGCTCACGGATCAACAGTTCTTTTTATGGGACTGCTATATACAACTCAGTATATACACTTCTCCTTCACTCCAGCACGAACACGTGCTGCACCGTTAACGCCTTGTTCCTCTCTCCTGCACAAACACTTGGTTTCTGGCCTGGCTAGCACATGGTGAGGCCTGCCATAGTTTTAGCACAGCCTCTGAGCTGCCCATTACAGGCTGGGACCGTGGGCCCCCAAAGTGTAGCAAAGCACATAGTGCGCTAGCTAGTCTGATGGACTACTGCTCCCAGCCCATCTTCCTCCTGTCCCTGCCAGCCCTCCTGGCTGCAATGGCCCTCTTCACTGCCACCACAGTCCCAACTGGCTCTTGTACCCTTCTCAGACTGTCTCTCACCCCAATCTGCTCCGGTGTACCTCTTCCAGCTTTTCAGAGAGTGCATCACTCACCGACACCTGTCATTTGTAGTTCCTCTCCTGGAGATCTCTCCGGCAGTACTCTCTCCCACTGTCCTTTCCCGCTCTACCCTTGTGCCTCTCCTCCAGGATCTCACTCGCCTCCTGGATGCACCCGAGCTCCCCCAGGCCGAGGTCACCCCCCCAGACTAAGGGCTCCCTCCAGGCCCTGACAGCCTCCACACTGCTACATCTCCATCTCTTCCACCCGAACTCTTCTCCCAGACTGGACTGACCCCAGGTATTTAACCACTTGCCGCCTGCCCACCGGCAGAGCGGCGCAGCTCTCGTTCTGGGTGGACATCATATGACGGCGCACTCGAACGGCCTCTCCCGTGTACCTCCGGGGGCACGCAGCATGGCGATCGCGGCCACGCCGTGTTGCTAGGTCACGGCACGACCCCGATCTGTGTAAAGAGCTGCTGACGCGGCTCTTTAACCATGTGATCGGCTGTGTCCAATCACAGCCGGTCACATGTAAATACAGGAAGTGCCAGTAATCAGCACTTCTCGCCTCGCACTGATAGAGTATGTGGCAAGGAGAGCCGATCAGCGGCATCTCCTCGCAAGGGAGAACAGGGCATGTAATCAGGGCACTGATCATCAGCGCCCTCATTACAAAAAAGCGCAATCTATGCCCACCAGTGCCAGCAATTAGTCCCAATTAGTGATGCCAGTCAGTGCAGTGCTCATCAGTGCCCATAAGCGCGGCATATTAGTGCCTCCTCATCACTGCCACCTAATCGGTGCCCATAAGTGCCACCTCATCAGTGCCCATCAGTCCAGCTTAATAGTGCCCATCAGTGCAGCCTCATCAGCACACATCAGTGAAGGAGAAAAATTAATCCTTTACAAAATTTACTGACCGAAACGAAGAAAAACTGTGGGGTTTTTTTTCAAAAATTTCCGGTCTTTTTTTTTTTTTTCTTAGTAATAAAAAAATACCACCAAAAGAAAGCACTATTTGTGGGAACAAAATGATAAAAAAATGTAATTTGGGTACAGTGTTGCATGACTGCGCAATTGTCATTCAAAGTGTGAGAGCGCTGAAAGCTGAAAAACTGCCTGGGCAGGAAGGGGGTGAAAGTGCCCAGTATTGAGGTGGTTAAGGAGGCCTGCCCCCTGCCAATCCAGGTTGGGGATTGGTCAGAGCTCCTTGACATACTTCAGGAAGCTTCACCTCCTCTTCCCCACACTTTCTTCCAGAACTTTCTGATCCAGAAAGGAGGGGTTACCAAGGGGTGTCACTTCCTGCAGTCACCAGTCACTCCCTAGGCCACTACCCGACCCAGAATCAAAACAATCAGGCCTGCAAAAACCTGACATTTAGCACCTGCCTATTGTAGAGGGCGCTACACCTCTGACATGAAAACAAGGCTAAGCAACTCAACTATGCATGAAAAGGAACTGGGTTGCAGAAAAATTGCAGCAGGTGCTCTGGACTAATAAGTCAAAATTTTAAAACAATTGGCTGTAGCGGGAGGCAGTTTGTTTGCCAAATGGTTGGAGAGCAGAACAATGATGAGTGTCTACAGTGAAGCATGGTGGAGGTTCCTTGCAAGTTTGGGGCTGCATTTCTTCAAATGGAGTTGGAGATTTGGTAAGGATCAATGGTGTCCTCAATGCTGAGAAATACAGGCAGATACTTCCATCATCCATCCATCATGCTATACCATCAGAGAGGCGTGTGATTGGCCCAAAATGTAGTCTGCAGCAGACAACAACCCCCAATCATACAGCCAATGTCATTAAGAACTATATTCAGTGTAAAGAGGTACAAGGAGTCCTGCAAGTGATGATTTGGCCCTCCACAGAGCTCCGAATCTGTCTGGATTTAGACAGACAGAAGGATTTGAGGCAACCTACATCCACAGAAGATCTTAAATGTTTGCAACAACCTACCTGCCGGGTTCCATCAAAAACTGTGTGAAGAATTGATGCTGTTTGGAAAGCAAAAGGTGGTCACACCAAATTTGTATTTTAATTGGATTCTCTTCTGTTCATTTACTTTCCATTTTGTTAACTCCTAAAAATAAAATATTAGCACTTCTATTTCTAAAAGCATTCTTAATTTACTGCATTTTTTCACACTTGCCTAATACTTTTGCTTAGTGCTGTGTATATAAATAGATAGATAGTTAGATAGATAGATAGTTAGATAGATAGATAGATAGATAGATAGATAGATATAGAAGCCACTTGGCACACCCAGGTTTTTCTTATGGGACTGTTGATACATCTAACAAGTACTCTGTTCCACATGGGTGACATGTTTGCATAAAAGGAGGGGAAGAATTGAATGCTCTTTAAGGCCTCATACACACGGACGTTTTTTACAGCCGCGTTTTTGAGCGTTTTTTGCAGCTCCCCATGTTATTCAATGGCCCCATAAAAACTGACATTTTTGAGCTGTAGAAAGCATCGACGTTGGTGAGCTGAAAGCAGAACCCACGCGTAGCGCATTCCGAGACTGTAGCGTTATGGTGCTTTTGACGCTGAGCCGCCAAAATGCTCGCTAACACGCATTAACTCCGTAGTGACGTTAACCGGCATTTTTAACGCAAAAAATAGCGGAGGAATGTTTTTTTAAACAAAATGCCTATTAAGGCTGACGCTCACTAACGTGCATTAACGCCGATGCAAAACGCAGACGAAATTGCATTTTTGACGCCGATTTTTTTTCCCTGACATCGGGTCCGACGTTACAGATAATTTATTTAATACGCCCGTGTGTATGGGGCCTAAAAGTAATACAGAGTATCCCCTTTTTATATTGGTGTTTCTAGTAAGGCACTGTACATTATATGAATTTCTTCATATGATTGTGTTAGTTATTGTACTAAACAGCTCCATTCATACTCGTACTGTCTTCCCTTGTTACACATACTGCTGCCACAGATAATCTCTTAACAGGCTCATAGGTTTATGATGATGTTTCTTTCTGGAAGTTGATTCATGCATCTGGCAATCCTTTTGCTCTCTAGTAAACATACATGCAAGTTCACTAGCAAATCATCTCCATGCACTTATCAATCTACACGGTATACTTTATGTATGTACTTCTATACTATATATTGCTGAAATATGAATTAAGGCTTGTCTGGTTTTTTTTATGCAAAGAATTTTGGTTCATTCTTTTAAAACCGTTTAAAAGTAACCCATCAGGATTGAAATTTTAAGTTGCATTTGCTGTTATATTTTTGAATACAGTATATTTTAAAATATTTTCTGGGACCTACGCTCATATACTTTCTTTGCTATTTAATGACTTATGACTTATTGAATGAAGCATAAGGATACAACCCCTATAGCTCACACCTTAAAAAAAAAAAAAAAAAAACTACCAGTGGAAGCCACATATTTCTGTCAAGCTTCCTTCCATCGTCTTCAGATGTTCTCTTTTGATTGCCTTTTTATTCAGAAAATTACATTTCTGACTTAAAAAGGCTACAACTAGACACTTAGCTACACCTACGAACTTGCTAGAAGTGTGGAAAGATACATGTGCAAGTGTCAGTAAAGCCCCGCTGACCTTACAAACTTGTAGAGGGAAGGAGAGCTAATATGCTAGAAACATATTAGGGGGCAACAATTGCAATGGGCAGGATCACCCCAGATGGCCAAGAAGGGTCTAACATGCTTTATCTTTGCTGCAGCCAGGGCTGTTCTACCCAGACATTGAAAATTCCAGTGTCATTCCCTGTATTAAAGAATGGGTGTTTGAACTAAATTATATTATGTGTAGTAATTGACATCAAGTCTACATGAGAAATACCCAAAATTCATAGCTAAATGTGGGTCTTTGAAAGATTTCAGCATCCCCAATATTTTGAGATTGTATCTTCTAGGAGCTAGCTTCTCACAACATATGAATATAGGAAACCGTGAAGAAAGCCCGT
>BLSH010367311.1:555561-566269 GCA_018402905.1 Glandirana rugosa
AAAAAAGACGACCGATGCCCGAAAAGAGGGGCCGAGCCACAGGCTACCTACCTACCTACCTACCACGTCGGCGGCGGCGGCGGCGCGTGTCGAGGGAGGAGAGAGTCAGGCACGTCGACAGTCGCCCCGTCGGGTCCGTCGTCGCCGTCGGGTAACGTCGACCTCGAGCCACCACCACGACGACGACCGCCACTACCGCCCCAGTCGACTAGGAAAATTTCTCTACGAACACACCGAGGTGCCGTCATCGCCGCCGCCGTCGTCGTCGAAGGGGATATCGAGCAGGTGTTAGGGTAGGTCGGCCTCCTCCTCCGTCTCCTCCTCCCCTGCCCCTCCCTTAGATACCTCTATATAAATAAATATCCGAGCCGGGGAGAAAAGCCCGTAGCCAGCAGAAAAAAAAGAAGGGGGGTGGGGGGAACCGGAGAGAAGGAAGGGGGGAGTGAGACAGCGGGAGAGAGCAGAGAGCGGGGGGGAGGGAGGGTGGGGGAATCACGTTAAACTATGCATCTCCTACAGCCGTGCTGGCGCGGACGGAGGGCTGAGAGACAAGCAGCAGCCGGGGCCACACCACACTCCTTTCTCCTGCTTTTCACCCCTTCCTGCAGGATCATGCATTCATAAGGGATGAGGCGGACCACAGGGATCCCAGGCCTGAGCTGCGGCCTACCCAGTCAGTGCAAAGTCAGGCACTTCATTACCGGACCCGCGAGCGATTCGCTACAATCAAATCAGCATCTTTGGTAAGTCAGCGATATTTAGCCTTATTTTTATTCTACACCCCCAATATTGCCATCACCCATCCCCCCCCCCCTCTCCTCCTCCCCTCTTCCCCAATCCTCCTCCTCTTCTTCCTCTTCTTCTTTCCTCCTCCTCCTCCTCCCAGTACCCCCCCATCGTCTTCTGCTGCACCTTCCCCTCACCTCATCCTGGCACCCTCAACCCCATCACCCCTCCCTCCATAAAAAGAGATTTGCATCTCTTGGTTACCCTCCCCCGTCCCCTATCTGTCGTTCATGTTTTAATGTTTGTTGGCATAGCAACCAGGGCTTGCAAAGGAGGAATTCTAGCCCTGTGCATGGAATACAAAATTCCCTTGATATTGTGTGTGTGTATAATGTATATGTATGTGTGTGATGATGGCGATCACATATACATATATATATATATATACATACAGTCAGATGTGTGGCTAATCTGACAAAGAGCTATTGTGGGAATGGCAGATTTGTGGTCATACTGCAATATTAAAGCAAGCTGGGCAGGGAGATGTCTTCTCAAAGACGGATCTCTTTGTGTGCTTTTTTTTCTTCCCTTCATGTCACCTGTGTGTATCTATGCCCTCCGATTAAACCTTTCTCTCTATCTATAGCTTTTCCTCTTTTACTGATGGGTGATGAGGTTTTTTTTTTTTTTTTTCTCTGCTTGACCCTCCCTGACTGGTGACGGGTGGTGTATGTCTAGTATATGGAGAACACTATAGCAAAGGCATACATGTTTGTGTTGTGAGAAGACAGAATAGTAATGGATTTCTCCTCCTTGCTGTGTTCTTTATTCCAGGGGTCAGCTGCTGTGTTGCAGTCCTATAACATGTGTATTTCTAGATCTGTAATATGCACAATCGTCAGATTTTTTTCCCCCCCAGCTCGATAGATGGGTGTCCTTGCACAAAAAAAAAAAGAGGGGGGGCTGTGTCACACCCCTTTACCATCATATGTGTATGCATGGCTATATATTCACTATATCTAGGTAGATATGCATTGTGTAAAATGTATGGAACGTCTTTTATGCACATGCATTCGCAGTGCAAGGCTGAAACCTTTTATCACACCAAAAATTGTTCAGTAGGGTTTCTTGCCGTGCTTATCAATGCTACAATTATGAATAAGGGGCAGACCCAGATTTTTGTCGACATCCAGTGATGCTGGTTGGTACAAGAGTACAAATCCCATTTCTAGATATTCCAAAGCCTGGCATATGCCATAGATGAGTACATGGCAGGGTTTGATAATGCATGAAAAGACGTTCACATGAACATGCACTTGTGGTGTTCAGTCCTCATCTGACAAGATGCTCTTTGCAATAACAACATGGTCATCATAGCAGAGGAACCATTTTTTTTTTTCCTATTCTCCAATCCCCTAAAGTTCCTGTTGAACGACACATCTCTTATGTCAGTGCATACATATCCAAAGACAGAAAGGTAATTACAGGGTTCTGCTAAAAAGAAAAATGCTTACTCATGTAAAAAGACCAAATTTTTAGCATAGAGAGTCATCCAATCTCAGACTGCACATGTGAAGAAGCAAGGAAGGGTACCTTTAGTATTGTGTGGCCCCATCATACATTTGCATAACGTCTGTTGCATGTAAACATCCTTCTTCTATGTACCAAATTTGAGGCTGTATTGGATCTACAGAAAATCCAATTTATGGTCCAAGACAGTGCCACTGCCTTCTGATTAGCCTAATATTTCAGAACATCTCCTATTCACAGCTATTTTATTTTTAGCAGCTGTTTGAGGGGAAATATTCATTTTTGCTTCTCATTAGTTTTACACCATATTGCAGTGGATCCTTTCCAGAGTATGCAGCTCATTGTAACAGTTCATACAAATATTTCACCTACAACTAAATACTTGACTAAAATTGAGATTCTTTTGAAGCATTACATGTAGGCCAATGCTTCTGGAAATAACCTTTGCAGGAGTACACTTGAGAAATCAGTGGCAAAGGGGGCTGCTTGTTGAATGGTATGGTCTTTTTTTCAAAAACATAACTTGAGTGGTTGGATCCCTAGTAGGGTCTTGGCTTCGTTTACTAGTGTCCCCAAACTATTGAGATGGATATTCATTCAGGAGTTCTGGGAAACTTACATTTTGACACCTCTTCCTCTCCTTCACTACATGGGGGGAGGGGGGCTGTGTAGTTTACAGAAGATAGCTATAAAAGCTGATACCATTGTTGGAGATTTGCTAAGCTGCAATACATTTATTGGTTGAACTAAATGGACTTTTTTTTTTTTTTTTTTTTAAACCGACTAACTATACTATATATACTTTTTTTTTTTACATATACTTTAAGCAGTGTCTAGTTAGGCCAGACCAGCAGCATATTACAGTTTTGCTTGTATACTTAGGGCCTTACTAATATACTGAAAGGTAGACTTAGTAACTGGTTTTCTGATGGCCTTCACATTAGGGATGCACCGATACCAGTTTAAGACCGGGTACCAATACTTTTTCTCAAGTACTTGCCGATACCTATTTTTAGTGTCATGTGACATGTCTTTTTAGACTAATGAAAAGTTTTTACTTCACTACTTATTTGCTGTGCTTCTGCCCTGGCGGTGTAGTGGTACTGGGTTCACATATGTGCAGGGTTGGTTTGCAGTGCGATTCCAAGCCCAGTCCGATGCAACTTCATTCAGGTGCAAATTGTTGGTGTATGACATTGGAAATCGCACCTGGACTGGGCTGAAAATCATACCACTCTTTTTGAAATCGCACTGCGGCCGTCCCGCACATATGTAAACTGGCTCCATTGGAAAGTCTTTTGGTTCACAAGTCATGCAAAGTGGATACAGGTCAAAACATCCAATGTGCATAATATGTGAATCGGAAGATATCGGTTTTAGTGTCCAGAGCATTTGCACAAGTACTCGTGCAAATGCTTAGTATCGGCACTGATATCAGTATTGGTGCAACGCTACTTCACATTTATTAATATTCTTTATACCCCCATACAGAAGGTGTAAAAAGCCTTGTACACACAATGAGAATATCGGATAAATGATCGTCCGTTTTTTGCATGCTCATATCGAAAACCAAGAGGTTACTATAGCTAAGAAAATTCTCATACGACGGAATTCAACTTTGGAAGTGATGTGTTGTATCGTATTGTAATGTATGCTTTCATTTGCAAGCATATGGGTGATCTTGGTCTTAAAAGTTGAAAATCTTTAAATTTTCATGTTTGTCTCTTCGCATAATTTCACATGAACTGTTGTGATCGGCTCTCGAAAGCCTTATACTAGCAATCAGAATATCGTACATTCGATTTGAAATCGGTATTTTTCATCTGATTTTCTCATCGTGTGTACTAGGCAGAAGTGGTACTAGGCAGTATAGACTTCAGAACATTGTCTCTCAAATGAAAAAAAAAGCCAACAGGGTTCTGAGATGACAGAAGGTGATGTTTGGCACAGCAGTACCTCAAGACTTGCTCTGTATTAAGAAGCAGCACTACTTTGAAGCTCAATGTCAACCTTGCTTCTGGAGTTTGGCCACCTCTGTTTGACTGTTCATGGGCCTGTTGTAGTCCTTTTGTAAAAGGCAGCTTTAAAAAGTTGTGGCTTGTCTTCTGGTGCTCATATTAAAGTTGTGGCTTGTCTTCTTTTGCTCATATCAAAGTTGTGGCTTGTCTTCTGGTGCTCATATTATCTTTACATTGAGTTCCGGTATTGTGAACCAGCCATATGGGTGTTTCCATTGTGCAGACAAAAATTTCCTAATATATGAGATTTCTAATGCATTTGTGTAGGTTTTCTGTCTTTTGCATGGCAGTCTTTCCTGTGACTTCACTCTCATTGTAAAATGTGTTTGCTTTTCTGTGGTGTTATTAAAGAGAAATGCAAAATATAGTGTTTCTGAGATCTTAAAAGATGTAGGACAAAATAGCCATAGAAATGAAGAGAATGTTTGTTTATTGGCGCTGTACTATAGTTTAATGTCAGTGGTCAGATTCCTCAGATTCTTTGCAGCATCATAGTTTTAATAATGGTCTTCTTTTGTGTTACAAAACACATTCCATGTGTGGCTAAATATACCACTGTTTTCAAAGTGTATCAGTCCAATAGTTTTCTGCTTCGTCTTTTGGGCGTAAGCTGCCCATCCATACTCTGGACTGTCAGACCCTAATTCAGGCATTTTATATCATCTTAATGTCACCAGAGGATCATTTGCTTGCTGTGATAATACCTGTAATAATGTGATAAAGCCTGTCATAATAGAAATATGGGAGTCTCCATTGCTGAGATAGTAATACGGTCTGACCTCACCAGAAGCCTAACAGCTGTGGGCTTGCCAACTGCTTGACCTCCAATACTGGGGGTTGCTTTACTAATGGATTAGAACATGCTCATTTTGCAAAGCGAATAAGGTAAAGCTGTGTTCACGTTGCGTACGCAAACCATATGCAAGGTAAATGTAAAAGGAAAAAAAGATTTTTGCTTTTCCAGATTGGATTAATAAAGTCAACACAACTTCATCGTATTCACGAAGTTAATGGTCTATACTCCCTCTCCCCCCCTTTTTTTTTCTCTTTACCTGAAGCCACAGTTGAGTGGCAATGTCAGCTGGAGTCTTCTTTTCTGTTTACTTCCTGGAAGGGGTCCTTCTTTGGTTGTCCACGTCCACTGCCTGCATGACATGGACACTTCCTATTGATGGCCTGCAGCAGGGTTCTTTCAATAGAAAGAAGAGGCTGAAGTCATTACAGGGGACCTGTGGTCTCATGGTGCCATTGCAGTGCTGGATTATCACACTCTTGTCCCAAGTGCTTCAAGCTGCAACTCTCTGACTTCAGGTGACCTCTGATTTCCTGACATTCCAGCTAAATCTTTCATAAGTAGAATTCACTTTATTAACGGCTCATTGTTCCTATTTCAGCAAGTGGCTCAGCTATGATTGGTTCTCGTATCATTCTACTTTTCTGTCCTGTGTTCTGTTTATTGCATCATTTTGTTGTTCTGTCATACCATATTGCATGTAAAAGTGAGAAGAACCTAAACAGGCAGTTGTGTTTACGCCACCTATATTCCAGGTTACACCAACAGACAACTTTTGTTTTTGGGCTTTTATTAAAGCTTTCAGGGAGCACGTAACAAGCTGGTATGCAGTTTGGAAAGTGCAGGTAAATAGGAGTTGCTTGTTGCTATGAAAATTTCCATTACTTTCATATTCTCTACCTCTTTTACTGAATCAGGTGGCTGCTAAACTGTAGCACACAGCTGTTCAAATCATTCTTCCCTTTTCGAGTAAAATTTCTGCAAGTAGCAAAGATTGCTTTTGACAAAAGCACCCTTACCCTGCTCCTTTTTATTACATGCAATGTTTATTCTATTGGTGCTGCTTGCAAAAATGTGGGTCATGTATGAACACCTTTTAATCCTTGTATGTGCTGTGCTTCTTGACATGTGGCAGGCTATTCTTCTCAGCCCTTGTCTAACACTGTTGATATTACAGATGGAGCCAACTGAATCCTACAGAACGGCATATGGAGTATACTTTGGAGTTTAGACTTGGCATCTTCTTAACCTGGCAATACATGGATCGAAATTCGACTGCTTCAGCAGGAACTGGCTGAATTTTGATCCATGTATGGGCACTGTGGTTGAACAAAAGTCTATTTACCAATCAACTTCTGTTCAACCAGCCTATAGCCTGTGGCACTGATCAGCGTTTTCTGACACTGGGTAAGTCTCCCCACTTTCAGAATTTAATGACACCATAGGGAAGATTTATTCATCCACATAGAGTATGTGGATGGGGGAATCGGGTCAGTTTTTTTCCCTTAAAATCACTAAACTCACATCATAAAAAAAACTATCAATAAATGCTGTTTTAAATGCTGTTCATACTCACTCAGTCACTGAGATCGATTTTCTGTACTCTACAAAAACCTGGTTGATCCTCTTGCTCTCTATCTCCCCCTTCTATCCATGTCCCCAATTCAGATGGTATTTTGCAGCTGTTGAGGCAACTCTGCACGTGCTCAGTTTTCAGTGAGGTTCTATGCTGGTCATTTCCTCCCTATCCCATCTGAGAAGCCCATGTGACTATAGAGTCACACATGTGGGCATAAACACAGTGGTAAATGACAGCCCACTCCCACCCTCCTCCTCCATGCCCACTAACCAGCTAAACACAATGGGATGGGATATTCCATGTAGATTAATAGAGGCTTCACCTCCCTTTTATTCTAAGACACAGGCTGGAGGGGGTGTGACACAACCTGTGACTGGCAGAAATCCACCCCCACCATGTTATTTCCACAAAAAAATATAGATTTCATTTCAAATATATTGTATATTTGAATGCTGATTTAAAACAGTTTATTGATCTCAATTATTTTTTCTCTGTATTCCAAAGTTTTTTTTATTTTTTTTATTTTGAACATGTGACCAGCAGCAGAGGACTAGAAGTGCCAACATCCATATACAGAAGTAGAAGAAACAATGTAAATTCAACAGTGTGTGTTTAATATCACTTTAAACCTGCTGGTTGAACTAAACAAACTCAGATTAATCTATGTGCTGCCTTGGTGCAGCTGAGCTTAGGTCAAACCAAACATAGTTTAAAAGCAGATCTGATTGCATGAAAATTGCCCTTGCATAACCATGGAAAGGGAAACTTGTGTAGCTATTATAAGATTTAAATTGCATGTAGCAGTCTAGTGGAATAGGTTCCCGTACCTTACACCCACCTGAGCTTGGATGGTAGCACTAACATAATTTGGATTGGTGTCTATTCAACATTGAAAGGGAACTATGGATGCTTTTACATGATTTCAGGTTGTTTTTAACTGAAAGTATTGCTTGGCTGACAAATGCTTTATTCAGTAATTGGTTTTGGACTTCATATAAAAGTGGCATGTACTGGCCATGTAATTAAAAAAGTCAGAATATGAACTTGAATAGCAGAATTGGGAGCTCTGTGAACATCGACAAGTGGACAGGTGTTCCATGTCTTCACCACTTGATTCTCTTATTACCTTTGTTTTCCCTCCTTCCTTTTTAAATATTTTCTTTACCTTATTTAAACTGATTGTAACCATATAAGACAAATAGAAGCCTGGGGATCCATGAACTGGAATGGGATTAGTGTGATTACTCAATAGTTAAAGTACAAGGTATGTGTGCATACCTTGTTAAATGGCATTTTAATCTGGACTCCAAGTGAACCTCTAAATACATGTTTGGAATTTATTAACTGTTTTGCCTGCTAGAAAATTTTGAATTCTTTTAAGCCAGATTTGTGATCCAGCCACCCCTGTCTAATAACAGGGGGTCTCTCTGCAAATTACTGAGCAATTAGGGACTGTCAGGGAAGATGGGGAAACGGCTGCAGTTATATAATTTAGGCACCCAGAGGTGCCTACCCACGCCTGGTCAGCCTCCCAAGCCCTCCCATTGCAACCAAATCTCTGGCTGCTCTGAAACTTCTGGGTATGGTCCGAGCATGCCATTAAGCTTTGCCCCTCCCCTTATACACATCCTATTAGCTCATCCCTAAGATAGGAAATCACACTGTCAATAGAAGTTTGCAAGATTTAGGAAGGTGCAGAGGTTATCACAGCATCCTAAGATTAAGCCATGATGTGGAGTTTTTGAGGCTGCTGCAAGTATGTGCAGGCACCTCTGGTTGCCTGCCCTTTATACCTGCAGCAGGTTTTCAATCCCCACCCCCACCCCCGAACCGTGTTTAAGCAAACTGGCCCAACCAGGCGCACCCTTCCTTCCCTAGCCCATGTTTGGACAGTTGGCGATCAGCAGCTCACTTTCAAGTGATCCCTCTGTCCTCCAGTGACCATGTGTAGATAACTTGTTTAATGACCTCTGTATGTAAGTAGCAATTTTGTATCCTGCAAACTACTACAGAGAGTGAACTGTAGAGAGAAAGATGTATAATATATATCTACTGTGTTAGAGACTACTGCCTGGATTTTTGTTATTGGTTCATAGTGTTACCAGGTTGTAGAAGAATCCCTTGTGCCACCTTTACAGCTTGTGGTTTCCACTTACAGTATGATGTAAGTAATGTGCATTTTTGGCTGATTAAACTGTCTAGGTTCAGATTGCCAGAGGGACTCGTGTGCAGCCAAACCACTTTGGTAAAAAAATATTCTAGGAGAGTGCAAGGCAATGTAAATTGATGTTGGTGGAAAGTGTGGAATGTGTATTTCTGGCTAGACCTTCCAGAATACATGAACGATACAGAAAGTCATCTATCTAAATCAGTAGAAATGTTTTTGGGTGTTCGTGGGCTATACCTGGTAAATAATAATTTGTAATAATAAAACTTGGAGTATTGTATAAATACTGTGCACATGGGGCATTGAAATGCTGTCTTTAAAAGTTGCATGTTATGAGGCCCCGTGCACACTAGCTTAAAAAAACAAGTTCTTTTGGCAGAGAAAGTGCTAGTTTTGAGCATTTTTGTACTAGCATTTAGGCGTTTTTAGCGTTTTTTTTTTTCCGGAAAACGTTCTCAAAAACGTGAAACAGAATGTTTGTTTTTTTATTTTTCTGCCTCTAAATGCTGAGCTTAAAACCTGTTTGTAGACTAGCTAATGTGCATGGGCACATAGGATAACATTAGTTGCTTCTACAAACAAAATGCTAAACTCCTGTCGGAGCAGCATTGTTTTATGCTAGTGTACATGGAGCTCTAATGTATGAATTTTATATAGTAAAACTAGCTGGTATATTTTATAGCTTTCTACTTGTGTTATGGTTATTACTAGTTTTGTGGAAAATGGCTGTTCGCAAATGGTTGTGTCTAAATTTAAGAAAGGCATCGATCTCTGTATCCTATATCAACCAGCCTGGGGAAAGGGAAAATGGTTACTATGGGAAAGTTGGTCCCATGCAGGTTGCAGTTTGCATATTCCAGGTGCATTTTGCATTTTTCTATACATGTTTTTTATCCATTGAAGTCTGTGGAACCAAAAACCACAAGAAAATCCCTGGCCCTTTCTATAAAATGCACAGATGTGAACATAACTCATAGGAAACCATATTAAATGGACTGTAGTGTGTTTCTGCAAAACTGAAAATGCACAAAAAAATGCATAGGTATGAACCAGGTCTTAATACAAATAAGTCCCATTGCTTTCCAATGGGACTTTTCATCTGTAAACTTATCTGCAGCTTTAAGGGCCAGTTCACACTGAGGCGATCCTAGGCGATTTGCGATCCGACTTGTGTCGCCCCAATTCGCCTTAAAATCGCCTGACATCAGAAATCCCATTGGAATGAATGGAGCCGTCTTAATATGCGCTACTCAAGTCCAAAGCGGTTCCAAAAAAGGTTCCTGTACTATTTTCAAGCGGCTTCTAGGCGAATTGAGCCCATAGAAGTCAATGGAAGTTCGCTTTCAAGTCGGATCCCAGTCTATGAAGAAGCGACTTTCCAGGAAGAAAAACATAATTTTGCCAGAAGACACACCTCTCATGTCCCAGGTACTCCTGTTGAAATCGCCTAGAATCGCCTGATATCGCTTCGCAATCGCGCCGCTTCGCTTTGCAATCGCTTCGCAATCGCGCCGCTTCGCCTTTTCAAATCGCCTAGCAAATTCGCCCCGAAGTCGGATCGCCTCAGTGTGAACCGGCCCTAATAGTAAAACTAACCTCCAGATTATTCAAATGTAACAACCCCCTTACATAAACAATGTGACAAAAACAATGGAGTATTTGACAGAAAGTGGCATAAATGAATACAATGTTACATTCAAGCTAGGCCAAAGACTCTGTAAAGGAAACAAACTTATTTGTTGCCTGTATCCATTATACAGCTGCTTTCTCCCTTGCCAAAGGCCTTGGTCATGTTGACTACTCATCTGATAATTGTTACTATAACAGCTTTCCCACAAGATTTCTTAAATACCACCCACTATAATTTTTACTAACCAACAAAAATGGTAGAAAAG
>BLSH010367311.1:579829-603253 GCA_018402905.1 Glandirana rugosa
TTTTTTTTTTTTTTTTTTTTTTTTTTTGCAGTTTAGAGTATGCAAAGGGTAGCCCCCATCAGTTTTTTTGTTGTCCTGCGACCTATCGGGGAAATTTTCCTTTACTTCCTGTCTTAGAGACAGAACAGGATGTGGAGTAATTCCCTACAAGTGAGAAGAATACCCCTTTTTAAACCATTTTCTCCAGAACAAGTGTCTGCTTTGGAACATTTCTCTATTCCTGGTGTGGGGGCAACTGTAAAATTTTGATTTCCCATTTTGTATTTCAACAACAATAGCCTACAGGACAAATGGAGAGGATGTATCTTCCCACAAGGGCTATAGACAACAGTAGCAGTTCTATCCCTTCCTAAATGCTCAAAACAAAAAGGAAAGAGTTTTGCTTAGACATACTCTTGAAAGCTGAAGTTTTGGTATGGATAATTTTGCGTGATTACATTGGTCCAGCTTGGATGAGTGTAAGTATGTATGTGTGATACCTGGAAGGTCCAAGTGGAAGCTGGAAACCACTGTAGTAGTTACTCCAACTATAGTAATTGCAGATAGCTTCTTGGTCCTGTTCCGAGTGGGTGCCCTGCTGCCAAGTCAGCACAGGAGGTAACAGGCATGTTTTTATAGCTGTCATCCCCTAGCTGCATGATCTGTGCTTGATTAGCTTTAGTTGGGTGCAGGAGAGGGATTAGGGGTAATAGACGCTTGATGTCTCATTAAAGAGAACCTGCCATTCCATATGTGCTATCACATAGCAGGCTTGTCAACCCCCTAGATTATGGAAATACAGTTACGTTTCACACATTTGAAAAGAAAGCAACAAAAAGGTTAAAGCCCCCAGAAATATATTTGGTATGTATTTATTCAATGCAACCCCATCTTTTATATTCTACCCAAAAATAGGAAATGCATTATGTTTGTGTGCACTAAAATAAACATTAGTTTAATATGGGGTTGATGAATAGTTGCACTAATGTCATGTGATCTAAAAAAAAAATATACAAATGCCATGGTTGTATTCTCCAGGTTCTCCGCTTTCAGAAAATATATGTAACCTTTTGGGGGTTTTACCTAATCTTCAGACCTAAAATGTGCATTTTAATACGTGCAAAAAATACACAAACAGTTCTGGCTGCCGTGCAGGTGAACCACTCCATGCTTCCCTTCATTGAAACTGATGGTAGATATTAGCACTACTGTTGATTTTAAAGGTGGTGGTCAGTATTAGGGCACATCTTCTAGTCCTGAAACAGGTGGGAGAGAAGTTTCTGTAGGTATCTATTGGGACTTCATAACATCTGTGTTCTACAAGAAACCATGCATATGAGTGTTCATAAGAGGGCACCATGGAGAGAATCACTGCAGGAAACATTGCTGCCAATCTTAGGATTGCTGAAGACCACCCACATGTATGCTTTGCAGCACTACTGGGGTTTGTTTGATGGACAAGGAATACCTGACAAAAGTTGCACCACATTATTTGTGAGAAATCGAAACGCTGCACTACAGCGGAACAACTTTGTCCAGAAGGTGAAGCATGGCAGAAGAAACATGATCATTTTAAGATGATTAAGAAATGGAAACTGGGGTGCAGAAATGTTAATGGGATCTGTTTTCAGTAGAAAAACCTGATCAACATAATCTGCAATATGATCTGCAAATTGCACTTTCAATATAATAAAAAAAAACTGGATGGGTGCATGCATGAGGGTGGGGGGTGATGGGGGTCAGGCACAGGTGAGGAGGAGGGGGGTCCGGAGTTTAGGTATGGCCTAGTAGACCTCTGATGCTTCTTCCTTCCTTCCTTCCTTCCTTTTTTTGTAGATTGGGAGCACAAGCTTAGGTGCTAAGCTGGTGTTGCAGCCAGGATTTGTTAGCTTTGATCCCTATTTGCACTATAAGGCTTCATGCACATGGGACTCTTTTTCAACCTCCCCTGAACGATTTTTTTGACAGAAGCCGGTGTCTAAAACGCCAGTTTTGCATGCCATGTTTTGCTGCGTTCGCATCTAGAAGCGTTTAAAAAAAAAATATATATATATACATTTTTTTTTAAATTTATTTTTAAATAGAAACACCTGTAAACGAAACGGTCTTAGACGTGAGTTACCGCGTTTAGGCACGTTTAACGGCATTTACAAGCTGTTTGGCATTTCAAATGCCTCTGAACTGGCGTCTGAATCCATTTTTTTGCATTCCAAAACTCAACTGCCTGGAAACTACCTTAAACGATCCTGTGTACATGGACTGATAAGATAACATTAAATTAGTTCAGAGGTATCTGGAAAAAAAAGTCCAAATGCCCCTGAAGGTCTGTTTATCAGCCTTAGTGTGCATGAGGCCTAAATTTGCA
This sequence comes from Glandirana rugosa, assembly GCA_018402905.1. Classification (NCBI taxonomy): domain Eukaryota; kingdom Metazoa; phylum Chordata; class Amphibia; order Anura; family Ranidae; genus Glandirana; species Glandirana rugosa. Next base: position 582,174 of record BLSH010367311.1, read on the forward strand.
AATAGGTGACAAGTTAAAAAATGTCCAGCTTATCACTTTAGAGTTAGTGGTTGTAAACCTCAGTCATGAAATCTGAACAAAGCACATCTATCTGTTGTGCTTACTTGGTCCCTCTCCAAAGCTCTAAGTGTTTCTCTCTGGTGCTTCGTTCCACTGTTATCAGCGTGAGTCACTTCGGACACATGAAATCAAATTTGAGCTCAGCACACAGCTGGTCTATTCAGAACACAGCTCTGTATCCTTTCTTCATGCCTGTGTTGTGTGTGGAGGGAGGTATGTCTCTTTCCTCCAATCAGCTGTCGCACACTATAACTGCAGCTCTCCACCCCTCCTCTCTGCTCCTGACAGATGTAGAAGGATTTTATCATAACTGTGCACTTTTGAAGGGATGTAGGGAAGAGATGGCTGCATATAAACAAGTAAAACTAGGAGTATTTGTTTCATCGTCGTCATTGTGTATTTACATGTATCATAAATCAGGAATGTTAAAAGCAAAAGTGTGCCCGTTAGTTGAACTGGTTTAAAATGTCAGGGCACGTCAAACCATTGACAGCGAACACAGAAGTGTGTAGTGTGGCAAGGAGTGCCATTGCTTACGTTTGGTGCCATGGCTAGTGAAGTGGTGGTGTGCAGGGGAAGTGATGACAGCAGGTGCATTGAGATCAGGTTTAAGCCCAGGTTTACACTGAGTGCGGAATGAAATGGTGCGAGTTCAGCTGAACTCGCACCATTTCATTCACGCCTGTCAGTCCCAATTTCAGCGGCGATTTCACAGGCATCTGTGCGGGTTTATGCACAGATGCCTATGGAAATCACACCTGAAATCGCAAAAAGTAGTACAAGAACTACTTTTTCAAATCGGTGCTGCGTCGCACCAATTCGGATGGTGCCATTGCCGCCAATTTGACATGTCAAATCGCATGCCAAAGCTTGTCAGTGTGAACCAGGGCTGATGGTGAGAGTGGGGTGGATGAGTACATGCACGAGGGTAGGGGTGATGGGGGTCAGACACGTGTTGAGTGTGGGGGTGAGGAGGGGAGTGGGGAGTTTAGGTATAACCTAGTAGGACTTTTATTCCTCCTTCCTTCCATCCAGATTGGGAGCACAAGCTGCTTACCTGACACTGCAGCCATTATTTGACAACTCTGATCCCAGAAGAGCTTAGAGCAAAGTGCTTTTGGCTTCATTCAGTCTAGAGGAGATTAGTGAACTGCAGATTTGTGATCTTACATTCCCCATCACAGTTCCACCCTGCTGCATTCCTAGATTCAAAGATAGTAGGGCTGGGTCTGGAGACCAAAGAGGGAAACCAAAAAGCAGCCTCTGTAGGGTTTTCTTTAGCGATTTGTGCTAGGTAGCCACTGAAAACAGCTGACTAAAATGCCCAGAAAAAAGCCCTAGGGAGAACACTGATAATGGTGTAAAGCCACTGTGCTTCCTGAATTCTTTTTCCAGTGTTCTTGAATTGCTTGCGTTAAAGAGCCCGATTTATTTTCTACAGCAAAATAATATAAAAATCAAAAATGTTACTCAATAGAATGGGTCATATTGTATCAGGTACTTCTTGAGAAACATTTATTATCAGTATCAATATCTGTGTCTTGTATACTCCATTGGCGAGATCTACTTGCAATAACCCACTCCTCTGTTCCTGGATGTTCTGATGTACCTGCTCCCTCGTGTTGCTTTCTTCACATCATAAAGTAAAAAATAAATAGCCCAGCTTGCCTCCTAATGGTCCAAGCAATTGTTCTCTCTTGGGAACTGAATGTCAGAAATCTCCTCATTCGAGTCCATGAGAGAGATACATATGGTAAATCTCCAGCATCTTCCAAAACCTGGAATATTGGGTTTTGAATCACTTGACCCTTCTTAGTAAAGGATACTTTCTGTGGCAGTGTGTGTGGTTTTTTTTTTGTTTTTTTTTTTTTTGTTTTTTTTTGCCATTTTTAATTGGAAACCAGTAGATTTCACAAAAGTAATATGAGTGTTTGTGTTGCCTTTTGAAACCAGGCAGATTTTCCCTTTTTACCTTGCATGTTTAGGATAAATGAACAATCTTGCCATGGGCAACCTTCCTGTTTGGGGTAGTAGATGATGGCTCTAGTGCAGACTAGCAAATTTGGAGACTGTTTGTCTTTACACCATTAATATTCATATCTTTGTATAGGATTCATCTGGTAGCACGTTTTTGTTTATGTTCTGCCTCCCCAATCTTGGCATTGAAAGTGTGATCTATAACCGTTCCAGTTGTTGCAAGATGGCTATAACTTACAGTTTCAGTAGAGTTGGCAGATAGTGACCATCCAATTGACACCTTGCAGATCATAGAAAGCTTTCATCCAAATTTTGCGCAGATTAGAACAGACAAATATCAGATGGGTCAAAACATCATATGTCAGCTCCAGCAATATATACATGTTCAGAGTGGAAGCTACGGAGACACTGAAGAGAGGGCAGAGCTAATGATACAGAGCATCTACTAGCGAGGTAAGGACAAAGTTATTGAAGGAAAACAGACCATGCATTTGTAAGATGATGGTATATGCCATCTTGTGTTTCACCCACTTAGCTTAAGTGTTGACCCATTACTTCACATTTTGTTTTTTGTTTACAGAGAAAACAATTTCTGGTATTTTATAGGTTTGAGGTGATTGTAGCCGTATTGGTGCAATTGCAACAGAGAAAATGGAGTACTGTCCGTGATACTTTTTTTTTATTTGCACCAACATACAATTTTTCAGGATAAGCTTTCTGGGAGTGTCCCCTTTTTCAAGGTCCAAGCAGGTATTTTATAGTTACACTCAGTTAAAGTTCCCCTTAACCTAAGCTATGCAGGTTGAGCATTACTCAATTATTTAGTATTGAATTGCTTAACTTTGTTTTCCTTATCTCTTTATCTCCTCTATTAAAGGGTAAGTAAACCCCGATGGGTTTTACTTCCTCTTTATTACCCTGCAATGTAAAAGCATAATGGGCTAGTATGCATCACATATTAGCCCATTATGTGCCACTTTCCTGAATTGGAAACCCGCGATGTCCCTGCTCCAGGCAACGTCCATCTCCTGCCTCTCTTCCTTCCGGGGCCGCAGGACTCCGGCTCTGTAACTGGCCGGAGTCACATGACGTCACTCCCTCGCATGCCAATCGCTGCACTGAGGCAGTTTCTTCACTGCGCATGTTCCAGATGACGTTGGCACATCACAGTACACTGTATATCTCTTAAATCATGCAGGCTTAGGAGATATGTAGGGAAGCTACGGGTAAGCCTTATTCTAGGCTTACCTGTAGGTTAAAGTGGTTGTCCAGGGTTGGCAACCACTTTAAAGAGAGTCCCCACTGCTTTTATCCTCTGCATGACAATGCTTTACCTATGCACAAGTTAACTACAGTGCTGTTGGTCCTGTGTCTCCTTGAAGCTGTGTATTGTATAGCATGCCATGTATATGTATGATGTGCTCTCCCTTTCCTTGTACTTGCATCACAGGCGGGAATGCCGTTGTGGGGTGTACTGTAATTGACAGCAGCTCAAGCTGAGACCTTTGCTGTGATCCAGTCCAGCAGTTACAATGCTCTGTCCCCTCTCTTAGTGCTGGTAGAAATCAAGAACAGATGGCGGCCTTGTGACCACTAATAAAACTATTTATTCTTGCGTTTTCATGCTATAGAGCAGTGTTTCTCAACTCTAGTCCTCAAGGCGCCCCGACAGGTCATGTGGTAATTGCTAAGGCAGTGAAACTGATCAAATCACCTGTGAAATAATGGAAGGCCTGAAAACATGACCTGTTGGAGCGCCTTGAGGACTGGAGTTGAGAAACACTACTATAGAGTACGTTTACAAAGGTCTGTATTGGGTCATGATTGAGTGGGCGGGGGGTCTGAGTTTACAGTTGCTTTAAACATGAAATTAGCCATTTAAGTATACGCATTAACAGAGAAGACTTTTGCGAATTCCAGTAGTTGTTGGAATTCTGGACAAGACCTGACTTCAAGCCAGGAAGTCAAAAGTTCTCATATTTGCCCAAGACCGGGATTTACATTTTCCCAAGCTAGGTATTAAATAATTCCCCCTTTTGCTCAAGCCAGGCATTAACAAGTTCCCAGATATACCCAAGCCAGGCATTAACAAGTTCCCATCTTTGCCCATACCAGGGAATTACAAGTTCTAGCTTTAAGTCAGGAATGTACAGGTTCCCGCCTTTTCCTAAGCCAGGAATTCACAAGCTTCCATCCTTGCCTACCTGAAAATCTAAGGGTGGCATGTGCCCAAAAACTTAACAAAATCTACTGCAGTATATAAGTGTGTGTGTGTGTATAATATATGTATTCAATATAGCATCACATTATCCAAACACCATTAAATCAGTCCCATATATGATGCAAGCAGCGCTGTCAACAAGATCATTAGATTGATACAATCCAAGTTGGAAAATATGTAAAAAAGTCTATGAATTCAATCTTGCTTCCGTCACCACACCACGTGTAAATCAAAGGTAGGGAGGGGGGAGAGTAGAATCCCCCTTAGGTAATGCACTCACCGAACAGTAAAACTATGAACGCCTTTGCATAAACCGGGGTGCCCCCTCACGGAAATGCTGCTCACATAGATGTTCGTCTTGCTTCAAATCTGTCAATCTCGTCACGTCTGTGGTACTTGGGAATATCCCTGAGAACAGTGAGCAAGGCTCGATCTACAACTCTCGAATAGCAACCGCAACACACTGAGTTCGGAACAGACTCATGAATACAAGTGAGCTGGGAAGAGTCGGCCTGGTGACGTAACAAATCGTGCACTGGAACTGACCTTTATCAGTTCCAGTGACTCTATCCAAAATGGGGGAAAAAAAAAAAGTTTTGGCTGTAGTTCTACTTTAAACCGCTCTCTACTATATATTCTCCTAGGCTCGCATTCTCCCCCACCCCCTCATAACCTATTGAAGCAGCCCTTTGTAGTATTTGCTTACTTCACCCACCCACCCATTCAGAAAATATTTTGTTCTTTTAAACCGTTCAGCTACATATGCATATATTTTAATCCCAGGGCCTGTTGTCTTTATTGGTGGCACACTGTGTAATGATGACCACTATGGTGGTTATTTTGATAATCATTAAAAGCTCCCCCACACAGGCATGCTTGCCAAACTGCAATCTGCTGTACTTTGTATATTGCTGAGAAGTGTGATCTAGCTTGCCATGTGATCTGTGAAGCCACATTGCTCAGTGGCAGCCAGGTCCTGCTGCTTGCCATTGATTACAGTGCAACAAGTCTCATGAGCAGGTGTGTGTTTGAGTCTATTGGCAAAACATCTTGAGTGCCAGGGGACTTTTGCTAGTCACCATGGTGACCTGCTTAACCAGATTTGGTCATCCCTGTCTTAATATGCACATTTGTTATAGTAATGTATGTCTCCCCCGCTTAAATAATGCAAACCCTGATTACTATGACAAGCACAACCATGAAAGCATAGCTCTATCTGGGAATGGTAAAATTATAGCGCAAAGCCAGTAACTACCTTCCTTTCAATCTTGGCATCAGTAAGTTTAATGGAATAGGATACCTCAAATGTTGGTACAACATGGCTTGCATGTTCTTTGTAGACAAGTTTTCTGTGGTCTATAGCATATGAGTGTTTCTAAAGCTCAAACATTTTTACCTTTTATGCATTCCCTACATTAAGGTAGAAAATGTTTAGGAACAGTATCAGTATCACCCCCTCCCCTTATACTTACCTGAGCCCTCACTCAATGCAGCACTGTGCCCGTCTATAGCAGCCCTCACCGCTCTCACTGGCTTTGCTGAGGCAGTGGGAGCTATTGGCTTCCGTTGCTGTCAGTCAAATCCTGTGACGAGATAGCGGGCGGGGCCAAACCGCGCTGTCTGCACCTATAGATGCAGAAAGCACAGCTCTGTAGCGCACCCGTAGATGGTACCCTCATAACGAGCAACTTCCTATGGGATAGCACCAAGAAGAGGAGCCAAGAGAGTTGGCGGGAGGCCCGAGATGAGGAGGTTCAGGTCCACTGTGTGCAAAACCATTGCACAGAGCAGGTAACAAACATGTTGTTTTAAAAAAAATAATAAAAAAAAAACTATCTTTAAGCTGGCCATACACTGTTGAAGGCTAACCCAAAAAAAAAAAAAAATGGATTACTCCACCCACCCACACAAAGTTGGATGGAGGATTACCTCCCATCAAGATATTGTATTCTAACAGCCAGACCAGCCGCTGTCAAAATACACTGAAAAATGGCTGCGGCTGCTGATTAGAAAGAATTTTCCAGTATTTCCCCACTGAACTGGCTGAATTTCAATCAGTGCTTATCAGCTTAAATCTGCAGACAGGGAGTGACCATAAAAATGAACTAGCTGGGTTGTCTCTTTGCATTCAAGGAGAGGAGGCACTATTGATTGGAGTAGGCTGCACATGGCAAATGGGTTAAAGTGCCGTTTAAAGTACCATTTTAGACGTAGCGAGGCTGAGATGGGGACATTTCTGGCTTTTGGCATAACAGTATAGTAGCTGAAATCTGAGCATGTATAGAATGAAGCAGCATAGTAGCAGCAAAGTCACCTCCTTAGAAATAAGCCTTGTTTTACACTAGCTAGTGACATGCTTATGATGCCTCTTTTCACATCTTCCATTAGGTGCTGCTCTTGAGCTCTATGTTTAGCTTAGGGGACCTGGCACCCCCCTTTGCTAGTTGTATGTCAGTCACCTTATAACACCACTATCTAGTTGTAAGGAAGCTGCCTTAAGTGATCACATTAAAATTGAATTCCTGGCTAGAACTAACTAAGCTTAAAGTAATTGTAAAAGGATTTAAAAAACTAAACCTGTCATACTTACCTGCTCTGTGCAGTGGTTTTCCACAGAGCAGTCCCGAGCCTCATCTCCTGAGGTCCCCCGCCAGCACTCCTGGCACCCTGCCGAGTGCCCCCATAGCAAGCCACTTGCTATGCAGGCACTCATGTGGGTTTATTCCCGAGCCACGCTGTGTGTGTCTATAGACAATGACTCCCGCTGCTGCCTCCATGGCCATGGCCAGTGAGGAGAGGGAGAGCGGAGAGAGCCCCTGCTCTCGGACACAGTGCTGGATCAAGATTGGGTGTCAAGTAAGTATAGGGGGATGTAGGGAAGGTGCAGACAGAAGGTAATTGTTTTACCTTCATGCATTAAGGTGAAAAACCTTCTATTTGTACAAGCACTTTAAAATTGCTCCCACCCCCCTTCTAACACCTATACTACCTACCCTGTAGAGGTAAGATGCATATACCTACCTGTTCTTTGGGCAGTCTGGTTCGGTCCTGTGACCAGCTCCCAGCGCCCATCTTCAGGGGGAAGGAGGGACAGCTGACAACAGATGCCCCATAGTAAGCCTATGGGTGACATCACTGCCCAAGCATTCCATTCTTTAATGCTTTCTCTTCTTCCTTGAAGCTGGCTCCTGGGAAGATCATGTGACTGGACGGGAGTGCTCTGATAATAAGTAAATATATGCATCTTTCTGTCACTGGGTATTTAGTATAGGTGTAAAAAGGGAGTGAGAGCAGTTTTAAGCTTAGTTGGTTCTAGCCTAGAATTCCACTTTAATTTGATAGGCAGATCTGTAAAGGCAAGGGTTTAGCATGTTGCTCCCCTCCCTACACTCCCTGCAGGCAAGTATGCATTGGCAGTTAGTACAATTTTTCATATTTTTAAGAGCTAACCTGAGAAATACCTGCAGAAAGTGGGCTTTTGGGGTTGTAGGGTACTCCTGCTTGAATTGAAAGGGATGCAGAGCATCCTGCAAATCCCTCCTTCTGGCGACAGCTGTAGACTTCAGTTTTAGGAGCCCGTGATGTCATGGTGGCAAAAAGATTGAAAATCTACATGAAAGAAAAGGGTGTGTGAATTTTTTTTAGCAAGGGAAACATTGGGAGCTTTTTATTAATTGGCTCAGCATTCAACATAAAGTGTAGTTTCAATATGGTTGCATTAGCAGTTCGTAGGCTGTTTTTATGTCTTGCCTAATATTGCTGTTGAACACAACAGACAGTCACGTAATATTTCATAATGTTAATAGCATATTTCACAGTAAATGTCAAGCATTTTACAAGGATTTATCAGGAATGGGAACCTTATATACTAAGGTAATGCAATATGGTAGTAAAATTTATAGATCAAGAATTGGACAAAACTCTTATTTATGCTCCAGATTTCGCTGTTTGTTTGGAAATAAAATAAATAAATAATTAATACTCTTATGGTATTAAATGAGTGAAGATTGATGACCTTGTGTAACCCCTTGAGCAGCATGTGTTTGTGATGTGATTTATTAATGATCACTGGTGGCATATAATGGGTTGTTATTGCTATTCTGTAGACCTTGCTTGTTAGGGTTTTATACTGTTTTTAGTATAGTTAGGCGATTAAAATTAAATTCTGAGTGGAAAGGGATACAACATATAGTGTTGGGTTTTATTCACGTGTCCATTTTAGGTATTTTGGGTGGACTGCATTTAGGCCCATTTTACATGTATTACAATCGATCCCTTTTGTTACATGTGTAAAAGATACAGTTTGGAATAAGTAGTTAAAAAAAATTGTGATTCAAGTTAACAAGTCTTTAGATTATAGTAAATGGGCAAGAAAAAATTCTTGCACATGCCTCAGTTTAGCCAAATCGTGCTTCAGTGCTCTTCCGAAACATTCAAGCTAAAGGAACATGCTAAATGTGGTCACCTGTACTTTAAAATTCCCCTGTCAACCATATACAAAATAATAGCAAGCACCACCAGCTGTCTGGTATTGTCTTAACCAGAAACCTCTTTGCAGTCTGGCTGTTTTTCTTTATCCTTCACTAAGAGATACAGTATTCATTTACAGAGAGATGATTGGCTAAAAAGAAGCTTTTTTTTGCCATAATTCTCTTCTGGGTCACAGGAGAGCAGTTATTTCTGCACTTCTATGATCCAGGCTAAAGCCTGCTGTCGGCTAACTTCACAGAGCTGCTCCAGTCTCTGGATGTGTTCCAACAATAATGTCAGGATCCACCCAGATGCCTGACCAGCAGCTGGTTCAGCCTCTTGGTGCACCGCTGAGACCCAGAGCTTACTGCTCCCCAGCCCAGCGCTCCAATAAATGCCAGAGGGGGCAGAGAAGAGAGTGCTGACTGATAGGCACCACCCTCTGCTCATTGAAGGGCAATAACTGAGCGATCAATGATCATGTAATCGCTCAGTTCTTCTCTTGCAGCCGGCAGGGGGACAGCTGCAACATTGCTACTTCACTTGCATGGTGCAAGGAAATCTCCCCTGGAAATACTCTATGTGGCATATCCTGACCTTTCAGTAATCAAACCTGGATCTCCATTTGTCTCCAAGTACCATCACAAGACAGACTTCTGCCCATGCAATCCTATTCCAAAGATCACTAGCCTCGCTTCTGGTTAAAACTCTTCTAAGGGATGTTGCTCCTATCGTTTCTCCTATTCAGCCTTTTGTCACGCGATGGGATTTAAATCTGGTTCTCTCAGCTCTTCAAAATTCTCCCTTTTTGAACCTCTTGAACACAAGGTTACCTTCCTTGTTGCGGTTACCTCTGTCAGTTGGGTCTCTGAGCTGGCAATCTTGTCCCTGTAAAGAACCCCTATTTGGCCTTAAAAAGAACAAGGTGGTATTGAAGCCTAGAGTCTTCTTTCTTCCCAAGGTGGTTTCCACCTTTCACATTCTTTTGTATGTTTGTTTGGCTTCATTACTTCTGAAGGGAATTTCCCTTCATTCCCCAGATGTTTGTGGTGTAAAAGTCTATCTCCCAGCCACTGCTTCCTCAACAAGACTAGATTTCTTTGAGGACCAGTTCTTTCAAAGAGGCCAGTCTACCAAAACCAGTCATTTAGTTTTTAGAATACTTGTTTGCTGTATTCCCTGCCAACCTATTTTATGTGTTTTAAGGACTAGCAGTGTTGATCTTGAGTCAGTTTTGCATATCCCAATACACGTGTAATGTAGAGTTTTGCCTGTGCTACTAAAGGAGTGCCATGGGTTCCATTGTGTGAATTAATAATTTGCAAATGCTTGACTTTAATGAATGATGGCTAACAAATTGTTTCGATTATAATGCTTTCTATTGGTTATTGACCTAATTGTAAATTAAAAATCAGGGATCTCACCCCGTAATACGTGTTCATGTGTTTAAACAGAAAATTCCTAAAGGATTAGAATGATCATATGGACCTCTTACCCTTTAATATCCTGGAACACTTGAACATGCTCAGTCAGGATCCGATACTGATTTTATTGAACAGATGTATTAATCTGTAAACACAGCTAAATCTGTATATGTGCACCCCTCTGGGTATATTAATTTAATCTTTTTCTGCTTTATATCCTTGGCTGGGGCTTGAAGGATTACTACCTTCCTTCAGTTTATAACATCTAGGGTTTTTGTTTTTTTTACCCTCCTGAGGGTTTTGACCAGTAAAGCGAATTTCTTATTTAGGAACAAATACTTGATTGGTCTTTCCTATAGCTAGCAAACGGTTCTTTATGTGAAAATATTTAGGCTTATAGCCTGTTTTCTAGCTGGATCAGGTAATCTCATTCCACCAGCCAAGCATTTGTGGGAGAATAGCAATCCATAGCCAAAATAGGAAGAGTCTGTCAAGGCAAACACTCATGTTGAAGACCCTTCTGGAAGATGCAGATAGTGAAAGGTGGTCAGAGTGTGCCTGCATATTGAACCAACCTCCACTGTTTATAGATGCCTTAGAACAATTCATATTGAAAACTGTTGTCTCATAGGGTGTCTTCGCAGACTAATGCCATATACACATCTGAGAAAGCCTAAAGGCGTATGTGGAGTGTATTTCGTTTTTGATGTATGAAAATGTTGTTTGAATCAAAATTTGTATTTTATTGGCCTCATATGTACTAAAAATATTACAGTAGATTGTTACTCATTATATATGCTGCTCAGTTGGCCTGCATTTTTTAATCAAAGTGAATCTATACTTTGCCCGTTCAGGGTAAAAAACAGGTTTCATGGGTTGCGGGCACCAACCAGCACTTACTTTTCTTTGCCACATTCAGTTGTAGGAGGTTTGGTAGAATTTAAGTTGTTTTGTGTGTTCGTGTATGTGACTTCCCTGCTTCCCAGAATTCAGTGCTTGAAGCTGACTTAACCATGCAGGTTATGTTGAGGCGGTGTCTCTGAATGGCAATCAGTGAGTGGGTTTTCGGACTGTGGAAGCTGGACATAAGTACCATTCCTATTTTATATGAAGGACAAGCCACATCTGCTTATGAAGCATCACATTTTATATTTATGCTTCAAAAACACGAGCACACCCAGAAAAAAATCAGTGAAAGGATAGGAATAAAGTGCTTTTTGTAGTCGTACATTACGGGAAGTTTTAGCTTTAGAACCACTTTAACTCTTCCTGTGCTAGCAGCGGTTTGTGAGTTTTCTTGTGGGCAGTTCCTCACTTACAGTTGTGCTCAAAAGTTTGCATACCCTTTTAGATTTAGTAATATACAGTGTGTACCGTTTTTAAAGAAAATATGAGTGAACAGGCATAACACCATTTTTCTATTAATTATTGGATTCATATTCAACTGTAGGTCATAACATAATGGCACAATCCTAAAACAAAACATGGCAACAAGTAAATGAAATAAACCCTGTTCAAAGGTCTTCATACCCTTAGTTCTCAATACTGTATATTGCCCCCTTTAGTATCAATGACAGTGTTCAGTCTTTTGCTATAGCTTTGTATGAGGCTGGAATTCTTGCAGGTGGTATAGCTGCCCATTCGTCTTGGCAAAATGCCTCCCAGGTTATGCAAATTCTTTAGTCGTCTTGCATGAACTGCACATTTGAGATCTCGATGATATAAAGGTCAGGAGACTGTGATGGGTCATTGTCATGCTAGAAAGTCCAAGAGCATCCCATGCACAGCTTTCATGCAGAAGAATGCAAACTGTCTTTCAGTATTTTCTGATAACATGCTACATTCATCTTGCCATCAATTTTTAAAAGATTCCCCATGCCTTTAGAGTTCACACACCCCCAAAAACATCAGTGAGCCACCACCAGGCTTCAGTGTGGATGGTATTGTTGCTGTTGACCCCTATCCAAACATAAAACTTATGGTTGTGACCATAAAGCTCTATTTTGGTCTCCCAGATTACAGTGTGCCACCAGCTGTGACACAAGTCAAGGTGTAGGGCATATTGTAACCATTTTTTTTTTGTGGCATTAGCTCAGTACAGGTTTCTTTCTAGCAACTCTACCATGCAGCTCACTTGTGTTCAAATATTGTCATATGGTGCTCCTTCAAACAACCACGCTATCTTTTTTTTCCAGAGCAGCCTGTATTTCTCCGGAGGTTACCTATGTTTTTTTCTTTACATAGCAAACAATTCTTCTGGCAGTTGTGGCTGCAATCTTTCTTAGTCTACTTGTTTTTTAAGAGAACCCTGAATTTTCCACTTCTTAATAAGTGATTAAACAGTACTGACTGGCATATTGAAGGCTTTTTTTTTTTAATATTCTGTTCCATTACCTTGTTATGCAGGTCTTTTCACAGTTTTTATGCTCCCTATCTAGCCTGCTCAGTGCATTCACGTGAGAGCTAACAAATTCATTGACTATTTATACACAGATACTAATTGCAATTTAAAAAGCCACATATGTGGGAAATTACCTTTAATTTCAATTTTAACCAGTGTTTGTCACCTTGTGTGTTTGTACCAAGACCAAACATTCCAGGGGATGTAAACTTTGATCAAGGCCATTTAGGTGATTTCTGTTATGATTTAAAAAGGTGCCACACAACTACGTGATAATAAATGGCTTCATGTGATCACTATCCTTAAAGTATATTTAAAGGCAAAAATTTTTTTAGTTCTGGGTAGAGTGGCAAGAGATCAGAACCCTTGTCAGTTTTTATTGCTGTCTGTGTCCCAGTTGAGGAGATTCACCCTCTCTATTTGTCCTGTTTACCATTATTCTTGAAAGTAAAAGAAATTTCCCAATTTTGGGTTGTCCCCAGAGAAGTAATAAAGGGGAAATCTTCCAAAGGGGTCACTAGTTCTGGTGACCTGGGGGTCCCCAAGGAATTCCCTTGATTTACAGGGATTTCCTCTCACTTCCTGTTTAGTTATGGGACAGGAAGTGAAAGGAAATCTCCGCAATGGGACACAGATGGCGAAAAATAAAAATATGACGGGTTATAAGCCTTCCTTGCTCTATCCAAAGTGAAAAAAAAAAGTTTAGCCTATAGTTCTACTTAAACCACTTCCATACCGCAGGCCGTCATATGACCTCCTGGGCTTTCAGTGGGGATAGCTTAATGATGCCTGCAGCTACAGGCATCATCCAGATATGGTTTTTTTCAGCCGGAAATTCCCTACACCAGGGATATGCAATTAGTGGACCTCCATCTGTTGCAGAACTACAAGTCCCATTAGGCATAGCAAGACTCTGACAGCCACAAGCATGACACCCAGAGGTAGAGGAATGATGGGACTTGTAGTTTTGCAACATCTGGAGATCCGCTAATTGCTTATCCCTGCCCTACACCATAAGAAGATTGTAGCGATCATTCTTACCGGCGACGGGAGTGGACGTTTTCCCTCCGGTGCTTCTCCGGCTCGCCTGTGCAATCAGCGATCCGGAGGAGGGACCCGCCGGAGCCATGGACTCAGCTGGAAAGCATCAGATCCTTCACTTTTTTTTTTGATCTGATGCTTTCCATCCTGGAGGAGAGATGTCCCTACATCTCTCCATAAAGCGAATCTGTCACACACTATTCCTATTGCAAGGCATGTTTACATTCCTTGTAATAGAAATAAAAGTGATCAAAACATTTTTTTTTAAAGGGAAAGTGTAAAATAAACAATAAAAAAAGAAAAAAAAAATGACAGCGTCCCCACGTGCTCGCACGCTTAAGTGAACACATACATAAGTCGGGTCCGCATATGTAAACGACATTCAAAGCACACGTGTGAGGTATCGCCATGAATGTTAGAGCAAGAGCAATAATTCAAGCCTAAGACCTCCTCTGTAACTCTAAACAGGTAACCTGTAAAAATTTTTAAAGCGTCGCCTATGGAGGTTTTTAAGTACCGAAGTTTGGCGCCATTCCACAAATGTGGGCAATTTTAAAAAGTGACGTGAGGTATCTATTTACTCGGCGTAACATAATCTGTCACATTATACAAAAAAATTGGGGTAACGTTACTGTTTTTTGTTTATCTTTTTTTCTTGAAAGTTTTTTTTTTTCCAAAAAAAAAGCGTTTGAAAAATTGCTGAACAAATACCACGTGACACAAAAAGTTGCAATGACCACCATTTTATTCTCTAGGGCCTCTGCTAAAAAAATATATAATGTTTGGGGGTTCGAAGTAATTTTCTAGCAAAAGATTATTTTTACATGTAGGAGAGGAGTGCTGGAATTTGCGCGTATGGAAGTGGTTAAATAAAATAAAAGCCTTAAATGGCATGATAAGTCATAATTTCACTATTGGTGCCAAACTTTCACGACTTTTGTCGGGGTGTGCAAACTTTTGAGTACAACTCTACATACTTTATTATGGTGCATCGCATTTGCAAGAGGGGCAGTCCTGCAGGCTTTGTTCGCTTGCAAGCCATTATCTGTACCAAAGGATCTCAGTTTTCCTCCTAGGAAACTTGACACGGACAACCCAGATCACTGTCACATGCCTGAGTTGCAACCCCTTCTAGATCTAAAGTGGTATTAAAGGCTTAAATTGGTTCTAAAGGCAGAAGGTCTTTTTTATCTTAAGTGCATTGAGCATTATTTGCATTTGTGCATTAAAGGGTTTGTAAATCCTCTGGGTTTTTCACCTTAATGCATTCTATGCATTAAGGTGAAAAACCTCAGTTTAATGTAGCAGGCCCCCAGAGCCCCCGTTTTACTTACCTGAACCCTTTCCCGCGCCGGGGACGAGCATACCTGCTCCAGCCGGTGTCTCAGGTCCTGATTGGATAGAGTGATAGCAGCACAAGCCATTGGCTCCCACTGCTGTCAATCAAATCCGGGGGACGGGGCTGATTCCTGCTGTCTGTCAATGGATGCAGCAGCAGTACTTGGGAGCATGCCTGCTCGAGTGTCCCCAGGGAACCGCTTCCCCGGCAGGGCCACTCTGTGCAAAACCCTTGCACAGAGGAGGTAAGTGTAACATGTTTGTTATTTAAAAAAAAAAAAAACTAAGCTTTACAATCACTTTAAGATAAAAAAACTTCCTGTGTGCAGCAGCCCCCCTAATACTTACCTGAGCCTCCTCCGATTCACAATGTTGCGCGAGAAACTCAGCTGGCTGCTGTCAATCAAAGTCAGTAAGCCAATGAGGGGAGAGAGGGGGCGGGGCTCTGTGTCTGAATGGACACGCAAAGCCACGGCTGGGGTGCCTCCTTTGCAAGCTGCTTGCTGTGGGGGCACCCGGCGGGGGGAGGGGCCAGAAACACCGAAGAGGGACGCAAGAAGAGGATGATCTGTGCTGCTCTGTGCAAAACCACTACACAGAGTAGGGAAGTATGACATGCTTGTTATTTTAAATGAAAAATAATAGACTTTAGTATCAATTAAAAGTATAACTAAAGGCAAAACATTTTATTTTTCGTTTTGGATATAGTGCAGAGGGATTAGAGCCCCTCTCGGTTTTTATTGCTGAGAGAGGTTCCCACATTTTGGGTTGTCCCCTGAAGAGTAAGAGGGGAAATCTTCCAATGGGGACACTAGTTCTGGTGAGCTGGGGGTCTCCAAGAAATTCCCTTGATTTGCAGGGATTTCCTCTCACTTCCTGTTTAACTATGGGACAGGAAGTGAAGGGAAATCTCCACAAATTGCGACACAGATGGTGTAAAAAAATCTGACAGGAGTTATAACCCTCCCTTACTGTATCCAAAATGAAAAAAAAGGTTTTGCCTATAGTAAAAAAAAAGTTGTATAGTGTGTATGGGGTCTTGGGCACCCTGCATTCAGGCACTGGCATTTTAACAACTGGTGATATCATTGGTTGATAACGAGCGCATTGGGCATCTGCACAGCATCTTTGTTTACCCTTCTTAATCAGAACTGGGGTCACATTATCTGAGTGAGGGAGAAGAGAAACACTGGAATACTAGTTAGTACCTAGGTGCTAAGGTGTATTTAATTTATAAAAATAAATCACATCTAATTTTGGGTGTCCTACACGTGTGGGTGCTCCTGTGGTATGCAACATTTTTTACATTTACATCAGGGTGCCTTGGGATTGTGCCTTGGCTGAAAAAATAGTTGACAAACACTGGTCTATGTATTGTCTAATATCTTTGCTACTATGTCTAAGTCTATGGGCAAAATCGCAGCAACGATAGCTGACTCAGAACGCAAGGGTCACAAGCATGATTACACACCCTCTCCTCCAGAGTTAGTCTCTGTGCAGAAGCTACTGCAGCCTCAGGGAATTCAGAGACTGACTCTGAAGGAGAGGACATGTAATCGTACTTGCGGCCGCTGCGTTCAAAGCTGAGTTTGACTGAATGTGTTGAAGCTACTGCAGCCCCAGGGAATTCAGCCAGCCTAGGTTGAAGAGTATTGTACCTTATCCTTAATTGAGGAGTTGGTGCCTGAGGAATCACAGCCTGCAAATATTACTCCAAAACGTGGGCCCCATTCACACCTGAGTGGTTGTAAACCCATATAAAAAAAAGAAAAAAAAATCTGAAAGACAAAGGCATAATGAGCTAGTATGTATCGCATACTAGCTCATTATGAAATATATACCTTAGATTATGCTGTTGCAGCTGTCCCCAAAACTTCTTCCGGGTTCGCGGGCTCAGGCCAATCACATCGCGGGCTCCAGCATTGTGATAGGCCGGAGCCGCGATGACCCCGCTGGTCACGTCACATCACGAGAACTGAAGAAATGGCACCTTCGGGCTGTTTCTTCAGTGCGCATGTGCCGATTATGTTGGCACATGCAGATAAAGTAAATATCTCCTAAATTGTGCACGTTTAGGAGATATTCACGGACCCTACAGGTAAGCCTTATTATAGGCTTACCTGTAGGTTAAAGTGGTTCAAAGGGGTTTACAACCACTTTAAAATCATATGTATTTCAATGGTGGCTGTTCACATACAAGCGTTCAGTCGCCTGTAGCACAAAGCCTGACACTCCAAAAGCTATGTGAGCTACTTTTGAGGCAGAAATAATTGTTTTTGGTCCCAGTGACTTGTATTGGAATGCCTGAAAACACTCAAATTGAGCCATTTTGGCATGTTAGTGAATACACGTGTAAAACACTTGAAATACACTTCTAAACTGCTCATCTGTGTTCACAAATGTATGCCTGAAAATTGCTGTGCTCAGGTGTGAATGCAGCCTTAAGGATACCATCTCAGTCCTTGTTTCTGTGGAGTCAACACATGCCTATATTTGGAGCTGCCTCTGACAGCTACACCTAAAAAGACTGGCCTAGGTTCTCTGAAGAGCCCTCAACCTGTTAAGACCATTACCTATTGCATCCAGTATGTGATTTTGAATGGCTTAACCCGAAAAATGTATTTGCTCCTCTTAAGCATTTTGTCCAGCATACCCTATGAAGGAGAGGTTGCTAAAGAATTGGTCTGTGTCTGTTGTGGATCCAGCCATTTTCTGTTCAGGACATCCTCTTGTTTAAAAATGATGTGGATATAAGGCTTTCTAAGACCTTCTTTTCCTTTTAAGGTCTTGCCCTGCAACCTGCCATTGGGACCTAGTCCATCTGTCTTAGCTGTCTTGTTTAAGGTTATGTCCTGGGATCCTGGATCTATTCTAAAGGATCCTTTTGTTCTCCAGCAGCTGGAGCTCATACCTTTTTGCTCCACTCTATTGCATTGACTGGCTGTTGGTCTGTTGGTTTTCGCAGCCATCTGGTCCCAGGACATTTTCAGACATTTGGATCCAGATTGTTTGTTTTGTTCTAGAGCCACAAGCTGAAATGTAGGTCTGTGCCTCCTGTTTCATGTTGTCAAACTTCCTGCTAAGATTGGCAGACCTTCACCTTGCTCTAGAGCAGCTCCTCTCTTACAGGGTCACAACCATTGTCCCAGAAATTTAGAGGTTTAAGGGTTTGTATTCAAACCCGTTCACTGTCCTCATAGCAAAAGGGACTATCAACCCCCCATACTGGATCTAAAGATTCTCTACTCCCTTCCCTCGGGTACAGAAATTCTGCAGTCATTGCTTCCTTCCATATGGGAGACTTTCTGGCCTCTGTAGGCATCCTTGATGTCCACAGTTTACATTTTCCCATTTTCCTGGGACATCAACACTACCTGCGTTTTTGCTGTGGGTGAGCAACATTACAAATTTGTTTTATACTCCTTAAATTATAGTGGACCTTTTAGTTGTCAAATATGATTCAAAGACCATATATCAAAACCATATAGATATATGCCATATCTTATTTTTAATTTGTAAACAGTCAAAATACAGACTACATTTTAAAGCTTGCCTCACAGCCACCGCTACTGAATATGGATGTGGTTATAACCTATACATACTGTATATACTTATATCCTGTGGACTGCAGAATAAATATTGTTTATAAGACTACTTTGTATGTGGGATGTGAGACAAAGAAACTCCTTCCAAGGAAGTGGTCTGTTGCACGAATCCTGCCTGTCCTCCAGTCTGGTCTGGTTTAGCAGTTGTTCTTGAGTGTCAATGCTCCACATTGACGGTTCTTATTAAGAAACTGTTTATCTTTCACTCCTTCATACAGGGGCTCATTCACATTCTTCATCCTGTATGTTCCCAAGTGACTTTGTGTGATTTCACCCTTGTTCTGTCAACCCTTCTAACAGCTCTGTCATTCTTGAAGTTTCCCACAGGGGACAGCCAGCCTCTCTCTCTCGTTCCATTACCACTGGGTGGATTTAGAATGCATACTTCTCGTTCCATTATCACTAGGTGGATTTAGACCGCCTACTGAGCATATGACCTCAAGGGCAGGATTCCCCATTTCCCTTTTTAAAGCGCACTAAACTAATCAGTAACACCAGGTTCACACATGCATTTTTGCGGGCCTCATTTGTGCGGGCACGGTAGCCCATTTAAATGGGCTGCCACGCCTGCTTTTTCAAAAAGGTAGCCACAGGGAAATCGAATGGTCTTTTTGACCATGCAATTTCCCTGCTGTTCCCGCACACACACTGCAATTTTACATGCATGGGGGTGCTATTCAGAATGAAGCTGGGGAGAAAGAACAAAAGCGCCAGACCATATATAGTGCAGCATGGTTTATTGGAAGAATTAAAATGTTAAAACTATATGAAATGCACTCACATGTGCTGAGTCAAAAAGGCTCATCTGGAGGCGGCGCTCAGCTGAGCCGCCGGAGGTTCCAACAGTCCGTGGCTTGATCCCTGGTGATGAGTCGACCCAAAGGTATGGGGAGAAGGGAGCCGGTGTCTTCACGTCAGAAATCCAAGCAGTCAGCTGGTACAACGTCTGTCTGTAGTGTCAGCCAATCAGAACGCGATTCAGAGGCTATGGCCAAGCCTCCTTCATTCAGCTGACGACCTTCGGGTTGACTCATCACCAGGGGTCAAGCCATGGACTGTAGGAACCTCCAGCGGCTCAACTGAGCGCCGCTCCTGATAAGCCTTTTTGACACAGCACTGTGTGATTGCATTTCATATCTTTTTTTTTAACATTTTAATTCTTCCAATAAACCATGCTGCAATAGATATGGCCTGGCGCTTTTGTTCTTTCTCCCCAGCTTCTGTCAGATTGTTCCCAGGTTTCCCAGCCTTTGCCAGAAGCAACCTCACACCAATCTAAAAAAGTGCAAGCAGCAACCAGAGACACTGTCACAAAAAAGACTTTTAATTGAATGTCATTTACTAGTTGTGTGCCTGCAGTCCCTAGCACATTG
The DNA here is from genome assembly GCA_018402905.1 of Glandirana rugosa. Lineage (NCBI taxonomy): Eukaryota > Metazoa > Chordata > Amphibia > Anura > Ranidae > Glandirana > Glandirana rugosa. The sequence goes on from BLSH010367311.1 coordinate 602,084, forward strand.
CTCGAGAGACACTGAAGTTTAGATCACTGCTTTTACTACATGCTTATTTCACATGCGACATTTTCTCAGTATATATGTATATTATACCCTCCTGGCAGAGGTTTTTAGCGCTGAGCTGCACTCTCCTCTGGGGTGCTTTTTTGTCTTTGGTTGATGTGCCATTAGGCTGCGGGTTAGCCACTCCAATTGCTATTACAAGAGACCCGACCGACGGCTCTAAAACGATACTGGGGTATCATCCCAGTATAACCACCAAAAAGTCCAGCAGGGTACAGGTACGTTGCTGGACGGGAAGTGGGTAAAGCATGGTCCAATTTGCTCCAGTGGGGAAAAAAAATCCTATCCGATTTTCCAAAAGTCAATCCGATATTCCCTGGACCAACTTTACTTATAAATAATAATATCCAGTTATGTTTTGTGCATTTAGGAAATAATCCAGGCCTTTTTTAAAACCATCTACTAAGTTGGCCAGAACAAGCTTTTGTAACAGTCTATTCCACATTTTCTCAGCTCTTACTGACAAACTTTTCCATATTTGGAGATTACATTTATTTTCCTCCAGACGTAGAGTGCACCCTTGTCCTCTGTTATGGCCTTAAAGTTAATAACTCTACACCAAGTTCCCTATGTGGACCACTTATGTATTTATACATGTTGATGATATCCCCTCTTCTTGAGAGAGAATAACTAGTTCAGCTAAACTTTCCTCATAGCTGAGCTCCTCCATGCTGCTTATCAGTTTGGCTGCCCTTCTCTGCATTTCTCCAGTTCCCCAATACTCTTTTTGTGAATTGGTACCCAAAATTGAACTGCATATTCCAGATGAGGTCTTACTATTGATTTTTTACGGGGGCAAAATGATGTCTCTCTCTCTTCAGTCCATGCCTCTTTTAATACAAGAAAAGATTTTGCTTGCTTTTGAAACCACAGCTTGGCATTGCATGCTATTATTACACTTATGATCTACCAAAACACCCAGATCCTTCTCCACCATTGATTCCCTTGTTGTACTCCCAGCCCCCCCCATCCCTAGTATGTAGAATATGTGCATATTTTTAGCCCCCAAGTGCATAACTTTACATTTATCAAAATTTAAAGGGTAGGTTCACCTTTACAGAAAATATGTTTGGTAGACTTACAATGGACCCCTTCCCCATCCCCCAAACCCCC
>BLSH010367311.1:609784-624743 GCA_018402905.1 Glandirana rugosa
CAAGACCGAGAGACATTTCCCTAGCGCCCAGAGGCCGTCTGTAGCTCGGGCGGGCTGGGCGTCCGTGCGAGTGCGTCCGACGGTCTCGCTCAGACCCCCTCGTGTTTCCCCTCCTGCAGATAACTGCCGGAGGGCCGTTTCATCGAGAAAAAAAGAACCTTCTTTGTATCTTTGTATCTTTTCACTGCCGTCTTTTTCTGACTCATCAGGTAGCTCAGACGGGGAAAAATAAATAAATAAATAAAAAATTATATAAAAAAATGTAATTGGAACAACAGACTGATATCTAAATACAAATAGGGTTCGTACAAACTTCGGTAAATGACGACTGACAAATAAACTACCAACAGAGGTTGTGAGACAGTCAGCAGTAAATGGCTTCAAACATGCTTGGGATAAACATAAATCTATAGTCAGACAACAAGGTTAATGTAAAAAAATATATTAAAAAATAAATAAATAAATAAAAAGGGGCAGACTCGATGGACTACTCAGTCTTTTTCTGCCGTCACTTTTCTATGTTTCTATGTTTCTTCCAAGAAAAAAAGAGCTACTTTGCCGGGAGGCCGTCAATAGACGTCCTCCCCTTTGTGCTCCCCCAGACTCGCTCTGGCAGCCTGCGTGAGCGTGCCTGCGGGTCGGGCGGGCTCGATGTCTGCCGGAGACCCGCGATCCCTTTACAGAGAGCCAGAACGGGGAACCGCCAATGTAAACATGGCGGTTCCCTGCTCTGTGAGGGGGGGCATGACAGATCTACTGATCCCTGTGATCGGGATCTGTCAGATCTGTTATGTCCCTGTTAGCCCCTCCCCCACACAGTTAGAACACATACAGGGAACACATTTAATCCCTTCCCTGCCCCCTTAGTGTTAACTCCTTCCCTGCCAATGACATTTATACAGTAATCAGTGTCTATTTTTAGATCTGATCGCTGTATAAATGTCATTGGTCCCAAAAATATCAGACATGTCCACCATAATATCCCAGTCCTGATAAAAATCGCAGATTGCCGCTATTACCAGTAAAAAAAATAAATAAATAAAAAAGCCATAAACCAATTTCCATAGTTTGTAGGCGCTATAACTTTTGTGCAACCCAATCAAAATACGCTTATTGCGATTTATTTTATTTTTTATTTTTTTTTTACCAAAAATATGTAGAAGACTATATGGCCTAAACTGAGGAATAAATGTGTTTTTTTATTTTTGGATATTTATTATAGCAAAAAGTTTAAAAATTGTTCTTTTTTCAAAATTGGCGCTCCTTTTTTTGTTTATATCGCAAAAAAAACGCAGAGGCGATCAAATACCACCAAAAGAAAGCTCTATTTGTGGGAAAAAAAGGACATCAATTTTTTTTGGCTACAACGTCGCAAGACTGCGCAATTGTCATTCAAAGAGTGACATCGCTGAAAACTGAAAATTGATCCGGGCAGGAGGGGGGTTTAAGTGCCCAGTAAGCAAATGGTTAAAGGGCCAGCATTTTTTTTTTTTTTTTCAATTGATCTAAAACGCCAAAAAACGTTGGGGATCCACATTTTTGGGCGTTTTTACAGCTGAAAAACGTCTCTCAGAAACTGCTGGTCTTGGGGTTTTTTTACAGCTCAAAAACGTCACTGCTAAAAACAGTTGATAACAGCCTATGTGTTTATGAACACATAGGCTAACATGATGAAGGGTTTATTGACTGTAGAAAAAAAAGTCTGCAGCTAAAAACTACTGCTGTAAAACCGTCAAAAAACGTCCTGTGTGCATGAGGCCTAAACGTTGAGCTGAAAATATGCCTGTAATCGTCCTAATGGACACATAGGATAACATTGAGCTGCTTCTACAGGCAGATCACAAAACTCCTGTAGAAGCCGCAATTTTTAAGCCAGTGTGCATTGATCCTTATTCTGTTCATAGATGTAACAATACCCATGTTTCGCAAAAAAAAAAGTTTTGGTGGAAAGACTGCACTAAACAATTGATTAATCTACAAGTGATCATATTCAGCAAATTGATTGGGTAGGGGGACCCTTCACATTATGCAATTTTTTCTTTCCTTAAAGTAGTTGTAAAGGCAGAATGTTTATCGTAATGTATTCTATGCATTAAGATAAAAAACCTTCTGTATGTAGCAGTCTCCCCAGCACCCCCTAATTACTTACCTGAGCCCCTTCTCTCTCCAGCGATGTCCACGAGTGTCTTAGCCGTCCGGGACTCTCCTACTGATTGGTGGAGACACAGCAATGGCGCCATTGTCTGCCGCGGCTGTCAATCAAAATTAGTTGGCCAATCAGGGAAGAGAGGGGGTGGGCCGGGTCGGGGTTCAGCTCAGGTGCCCCCATAGCAAGCTGCGGGCAGTGGGGGCACTTGACAGAAGGAAAGGGCCCGAAGCAGCAAAGAGGGACCCGAGAAGAGGATCTGGGCTGCTCCACGAGTTTAGGGAAAGAAAAATGCTCGATTTCCCCTAACACAGTCATTGTTGATGGGGGAATCCCTCCTGCAGAATACAATGATCACTGTCTGCAGTGATCAAATGAGACAAAAAAGCAATAGGCCGGTTGTACTGAAGTCGATCAATGAATTGGGGCACCTAACTTGCAGCAAAAGAGAAAAGTATAGTTGTCCTTTACAGCAGTGGTTCTCAACCCTGTCCTCAAGTACCCCCAACAGGCCATGTTTGCAGGTTTTCTTTTATCTTGCACAGGTACATTAAATCAGAGTCAATGGCTTGGTATTTTGGACAGCTATTTTATGTAAGAGAAATTCTCAAAACATGGCCTGCTGGGGGTACTTGAGGACAGGGTTGAGAAGCACTGCTTTAGAGCTCAATTCCATTGTGGCTCCGTCTGGGAGGAGGGGGAACAGCACTAGAAGCCAGTGAGGTGTGCTGTAATATATATACAATCCCAAGTAACATGTTAAGGGGCAGGGAGAGGAGAATGATGAGCTCATCAGTCTTTTGCTGATTCTTCACTGTAAAATCACAGGCTGGGGGCAGTGGCTAGAATTGGATAAACGTCAGGTTACCTCATGTCTGCAATGTAAAATGTCAAGACCAGAATAGACAAATATACAAATCCTTTGGTAGATAAACCACCTTCCATTTATATATCTATCCCTTTTTCAGCTTCAAGCCTGGTATTTAGGCACAGTTGATAGATTTATGGGAAACACAGCTAACTTGTTTAAATTTTATGCATACCCGAATTAAGGTTTTTTTTTTTTTTTGTTGTTTTTTTAGTGTGGGTATTGGTGCCACCACTAGGAGTTTTGAACACAGTGCATGTCAAAAGAAACAAAGCCCCATCTACACTCCTGCACTTGCTCTTGGGCTCTGTATAGCTTAGTGTCCTGGGGAGGTAGGCTGACTTTCTCCAGCTTAACTGGATCTAAACTTAGCTTCTGAACGTTCCGTGGTAAAGCTGCTTTTGGCAGTATCAGACTGCACCACAAGATCCTGGACATTCACCCTTTCAGCCAATAATTGCAGTGTGTTTCACTGCAATGACCCTTGAGTGGATGTCCTGGATTTCTGTATGATGTCATACCATCCCTCTACCACATCAGTTTAATCTGTTTTTAGCTCCAGGTCCAAGCTCAGTCCCAGGCTGACATTGAAGATTTGCTGTACCTGTGCATAAGACTGTCCATTGAGTGCTGCTGTAACCCTGGGAAGTGTTTTCAGGCTTTGAGAAGTGCCCTTCTGTTACCAGGGTGGGTTTGATTTAAATTAAGTCAATTTAAATCACTAGTAAAAAGGCTTGATTTAAATCACCCCGATTTAAATCATCATTTTTGAAGAGCAACTGTCATCTCTGTTCTCCCCTGACCCGCTGTTGACTCACTGACAGCCCCATTCACCTTTAATGGGGCGTCTGGTGATGCGGCAGTGACACAACAAGCTGAGGGACGTGGATGCCCGTTAACAGGCGCTGCCATGATGGATCTGAAATGACCGGTGCTCTTTAAATGTAAGGCTCTTATTCTTGATGGTAGTTAGAATCTTTAATGTTTGCAAACAAAATTAAGGTTTCCTATTTAAAATAATAAGCTGTCAGCTTTGTAAAATAGCGATATCCAAACCAATTCAATCATACAGTTTGTAGTGTACATAGGTTTGCAAAACAATGGGATAAAGGGATATTCCTAAACTTTGTTTTATCTCATGGTTACTGTGACATTGTATGAATGCATCAATGCAGTGCATGTTATCTCAGCTTGCAGAGCTTGGATTCATTGAATGAGTTTACCAAAAATGTAAATATTGCAGAATGTACAGCCTCATGCTACATAACTAAGCTCAATTTCATGCTGAATAAACTAAATTATTAATGTATCTTAAATAGAAAACTATCTTTAGGTAGATTTTTACCCCAAAAGCATTTTATTAAAATAAATTTGATAAAAATCGAAAAAATTGATTTAAATCAAAAAAATCAGATTTTTTTTTTTTTTTAAAAATTGATGTTTATCCACCCTGGTTGTTAGACTAAAGCTTTTTCTGTTGCTATTGCAGCAAAGGGATTCTGCCCTTGCTTCAGGACCTCTCATTTGGCTTCTTCTTGTGGGCCCTTCATTTTGTTGCATTCTTTTGGTTGGGGCTTCTGCTATGCCCGTAGCAATTCTAGGCTGTCACATGGGAACATTCTGCTGCTCTAGACTTCACTCTCCTGCCTATATTGAAGCTTCTCTGCAAGGGAACTCAGCAAGGCAACTCAGCAAGGCTCTGTTCTCTAGCATAGTGGTGTCTACCTAGCTTTTGGCAAGTACAGACCACCTGATGATGTCCTTTTTCACCTCCCCATTGCCGGTCATATTGCAGGTCCCAGATGCTTGTGAGAAATGGGCTGCAGTAACTTTTCTTGTTTTTAAAATAGCAGCAGAGGTCCCCTCTGGCATGTTTCGGAGACTCTTAAAAAAGTCAGTACACTGCAATACAAGACTCGACCTGCAACTGGGATTTTGCAGTGGTACCTCTGCTGAGCGATGTATATATATATCTTCTTGTGTGGCTCCTGTGATTGTACACTGAAGGGTGGCGACACGAACTGCCACCTTGTAACCGATTCTTCCTTATTTTTAATTATTTTATTTAAGGTACTTGTATAGTGCCGTCATTTTACGCAGCACTTTACATATACATTGTACATTCACATCAGTCCCTGCCCTCAAGGAGCTTAAAATCTAAGGTCCCTAACTCACATTCATAGATACACATACTATGGCCAATTTAGACAGGGACCAATTAACCTACCAGCATGTCTTTTGGGTATGGGAGGAAACCGGAGTACCCGGAGGAAACCCACACAGGCACAGGGAGAACATGCAAACTCAAGGCAGGTAGTGTCATGATTGGGATTTGACCCAATGACCCTTTTGCTGCTAGACCAAAGTGCTAGCCACTACACCACTGTGCTGCCCACCTTATTTTTAATAACATGTCTGGGGCGCACAAAAAAAAAAATAAGAATATTTAGTATTTGACCTGTTGCTACTTAATGTAGACCTGGTTTTCTGTCTGTAACCTCAAGTATGACATGCTGGATCATGCTGGTTTATCGCTGGTTTGGTGTCTCAAATGTTCAGGCTGTTAAAATGGCCTTGGCTGCCCACTCAGGCCAAAGTGGTCACAGGAAGCATTCACCTGTTTCATACTCTGATTAAGATTGTGCGGTTTGACGATTTCTTTCTCTGGGCAGACACAAGCCATTGACAGCCATATTCAGGCAGTTTTTGAATCCCTTTTAAAGTGGAGATCCCACCACCTTCTCATGGGAGCTCAACAGCTATTCTGGATTCCCTCAGACCAAAATGTTCTGCTAAAGTCTACCCTAATCATCAAGTATTTAACAATTGGCTGTTTATAGAGTGCGAGCAGTCTGATTAGGTTTTCTTTTTCCCCATGCAGTTTTCCACCCTGTACTCCTAACTTCTAACTATTCTTCTTCTAACCATATGCAGTCATTCCTATTCATGAGAAGTTGATCTATAGCTTGACTTCTCATGAACCGGCTTGTTGGTAAATTTTTGCTCAATCAGCGCATTCAGCTGCAGCACTGATCAGTGTATTCCGGCAACAGGGTCCCACTGTCAGAATAAAATGACACAGTGGGGAGAATTCCACCTTGAATGTGAGCATGGGGGACCTGTTCATTTTCTTTTCTGATTGAACGAAAAAAATTAAAACCTGTATGGCCAGCTTCAAAGTGTTAGTTCACCTTGACATTGCGTGCTAATATTAATAAAGGGATAGTGCACCTTTACTGAAAAAATGTAAAGAATTGCTGTGCTCGATCGGCCTCCTGGACTACTGTCAGCTTTCCTTGATGAATTTTCTGCCTGGCTACCCTACTTTCTCTCTTCTGAAATTCCCACAATCCTTCTTGGTGACTTCATCATCCCGGTTAACACTACTGCTACTTCTAAACTTCTTAGTCTAACTTATTTGATCTGAAGCAATGGGTACAGGCTTCTACTCACACTGATGGACACACCCTCGACCTTGTCTTCTCCTATCTATGTTCTCCATGCAACTTCTCCAACAATCCTTTTCCCCTCTCCGACCACCACCTTATTAGTTTCTCTCTCTCCCTGTCTTGCACCACCTTTCCCTCTAATCGCCTAACCGTCACCCGTAGAAACCTTCGCGAAGTCAACACTTCTCTCCTCTATTCTGCTACTGACCACCTCTATGAAAAATCACACCCCTGTCCTGCCCCAACCAAGCCACTACCATCTACAATAAATCCCTGTCCTCCATCCTGGATGAGCTAGCTCCCCTCACCACACACAAAATCAGACCTCGACCCCTACAACCCTGGCAAACAGCGACACCAAAAATCTCAAAAAGCGCAGCCACGCCCTTGAGCGTCGGTGGCACAAGACAAAGTCTCTCAAAGACTTCAACCAATACAAATCTGCCCTCCATAAATACAATTCTCGCCTCCACACTGCCAAGTAGACCTATTTTACTACCCTTATTAACACCTTATCATCCAGTCCCCATCAACTCTTCTCTACCTTCGCCGTATTTATATATTATAGAAACATAGAAAAGTGACGGCAGAAAAAGACTGAGTAGTCCATCGAGTCTGCCCCTTTTTATTTATTTATTTATTTTTAATTTTTTTTTTTTTAACCTTGTTGTCGGACTATAGATTTATGATTATCCCAAGCATGCTTGACATTGCAACATCCTCACATTTAGCATACATTTTCTATTCATGGCTGCAAGTACTTTGGTCTTATTTTTCATTAAAGTTTAGTGTGGAACCTAGCAATCAGGTGGGACAATGGACTTGAGCTTCTCTTGAACCCACCATCTACTGCAGCCCTTCTCAACTAGGGTTCCTTCAGAGGTTGCTTGGGATTTCTTCAGCAAGGAGCAATGTTCATCTCTTAGATAAGTTCCTCAATGACAACAATGATCATTTTAGCTATCTGTAAAACGGGGTTTCCTCCTACTGACCACAAATGTAAGGAACGACCATCACACTAATGTATATGGAGTTGTAAATACAATAATTATTAGCAGGGGTTTCCTTAGATCAGATTTCAAGGATTTTTTATGTAAAAGATATAGTAAAATCCGACTAGAAAGAAAAATGCATCGCTTATTCGTACATTATGAAAGACTTGCCTCTAAAATGAAGCCCTCAAGCAGCGTGCTGTCATCATTGACAAGGATTCTATCTTCACCTGGGCTTCATTCTGGGTTTGCCGACTCCGGCCATTTGAATGGCCGAGCCATGATGACATCACTCCCACGCATGCGCTTGGGAGTCACAGCCGCGGCACAGAGCGCTGGATTGACAGCACATTTACTGTGTTTTCAATTGAGAGGGAGTGCGACAGTGATGTCACCGCTAAACATATCAATATTTCCTGAACAGTGCATGTTTAGGAGATATTTCTTTTACCTTCAGGTAAGCTTTATTGTAAGCTTGCCTTTTGTTAAAAGGAACAAAGTAGAGATTACTACCACTTTCAAAAGGTTGAGAATAGCTTTTCTAGGGGGTCATCTGCTGAGAATCCATTCTGCCAGCACAAGAGCCTGGGTGTGTGTTAACCATCAGGGCTTTACAGGATGGAAGGTCTGGTTCTAGCCTTCTCAGTGGTTCACATCCCTGGAGTGGAAAAGTGGCAGGTGGACTTCCTGAGCTGTCCGCATATCCATCTGGAAGAGTGATCTCTTTACCAGGATTTGTTTCAGCATATCTGTCTTTTGTGGGGGACACCAAATATGAAATCATGGCCTGATAAAGATTTCCACTGGTCTTTGTCGCTTCCTTGACATTGCACCACTTCTTGAACCAGTTTTGGAGATCCTTCCATATGTTTCTGTTCCAGAAGACTGCCTTCCTTGTTTTCTTTTACATTGCCTACAAGGGTCTGAGAACTGGCAAACTTGTCCTGGAAGGTGCAGTTTCTCATCTTTCATAAAAATAAGATTGTTTTGAGACCCAGGCAGCCTTTCCTGCACAAGGTCATGTCCTCTTTCCACATTAATGTGGATCTTGTGCTCCATTTCTTTTGTTTGTGTCCTGTTCATACGAAGTAGATTGCCCTTCATGCACTTTGTGGTTGTCAGGATTTACCTTTCTGCTACAAGTTCCTTTAAAAGTATGGGTTTAAAAAGAAATAAACATTTTATACTCGCCTAGGTAGATGAAGCATCAATCCTCCTGCAGCGTTCCTTGCCCTTTATTTTTTAAGGACTTTTTTTTTCTTACTGTAATATGTTTATGTAGTTCATTGTACACCGCACACTGCTTCCTCCCCCCACTGGGATGTACCCTTTTATGATGTTGGTCTTTTGCTACAGGTATGATGTTGGTGGAAGGTTGTTTTATCTTTTCCTATAGTTTAAATATTGCTGTGAGCATGAAGCTGTGCCTTTTTTTGCTTTGTATAGTGTCCAAGTCTCCTAGATATGCTTTTCAAGAAGCCTTATGCTGACAGGCTCCCCTCTTCCCAGCTGTTGTGAATGACAGCGTTCTTCTCCAGTAGTGCCTCCTGGAGACGAGCGCTGTCACACATCCTACTACTTGCTAGCAGCATTGTTGGAAAGTGGTGGCAGGAGGGGGGAAAGCTGTCAACCATGCGGTTTAGCAATGACAGCACAGATTGGAATGGGGTCAAGTTTTGCTTGCAATAGGTCCCCTGGGGTTTGGAAAGTATTTTAAGTTTCTAGTAATACTTATCCTCTAAGGTAGTAAATGTTTAAAATCTAATATATGGGGCTACATACGCATAAGTGCTTTTTCTCTTGCATGTCAAATCCCCTGCTGCAGTTCGACATAGAGTCCTAACCTGTGCTGAAAAAAAAAATAGGCCGCTATTACTGACTTTTCTTTTTAAGGTCATTCTAAACCTAATTTTTTTTTTCAATAACAAACATGTTATACACACACCTGCTCTGTGCAATGTTTTTGCACAGAGCAGCCCCGATCCTTCTCCTCTGGGGTTCCCTGCCAGCGCTTCTGGCTCCTCCTCTTCTGTGAGTGTCCCCATAGGATGCTTGCACTTTTTTCAAAGAATATAAGGCATTCTGTTATTGGAGAAGGGTGACGTTCATGCGGCCCTTGTCTAACCACAGAATACAAGATGTATGAATGGAGGAGTTGCAGAGTGACGGACTCACTGTGATGTGCTCCAGCCCTGATTGTCCTTTTAGCAGCGGAAGTTCATTGCTTTCATCACTGTCAGGGACTTCATGAATCTAACAGCAGCTGGCCACGACTGGGGCACACATCGTTAGAGAGGCAAGATATTGGTACCTAGCTAATGCCCCCATATTGTTTTTGCCCAGAGTTCTCTTTAATCCTGCTTTAGGATCCCAAAGTTTTATAATTCTTTAAATGTATGGTTCTTCCCATATGCTTTGAGGATTTTGCAGTCGATCTGTTCTCTTCAAGGTCTTTCTAGTTGTTTAACACCAATTTTAAGTCTTGTATAATCGCAGTGTGGTCAGACTTTTGAGCACAGCATGAAAAGGTACCAAGTTTAAAGTTGTTCAAAGACCTAATACATTAAAAATAAGTCTGTCTATTGTATCTTTGCACAATATTCTACACGATCCCTATGGGAGTGCTATCTTTACAGTTGAACTTCAAGCAGATATCACAAATTATTGCAGTTCTGCATTCTTTAATACATCTTTAAAGTTGTGTTTTTTATTTTTTTTAGATGTACCTGAATTTTTTTTTGTATACATTCTTGCAATCCCCTGTACAGTGGAATTCAAGGGGAAAGCAGCACAATGAGCCAAACAATTTGTTCTGAAAAGGAACATACTGATAGGAAGAGACAGGCAATTCTGTCATCCTCTCCTTTTACCGTCCATTCATGGGTTGTGGGGAACGGACAAGTCTAGCAAGTGTCACTGAGCTGTAACAGAGAATGATCAGGTTTCTTACTCTGTCAATAAGTAAAAAATAAAAATGCACTGCTAACTATTGCTTAGAAGTTATGTGTAAAAAAAAGATGCAAACAAGAGCTCAAGCCCGTAATCGTCCATCAAAGGTTTACTGTTTCGTTTTAAATAACACTTGCAGCAGCTCCTCAAAAAGGAACTATCCATAACAACTTATACAATTTAAAAAAATAATTTTCTTTCCAATTAATACATTAATAATACAAAAAAATACATTCCACATTAATAATTATGCTACCAAAATTAGTGTGTGCTGTAAATTGCCAGCATTGCTCCTGTTTCTTCTTACTAGAGGCTGCCATTTTGCTGACGTCCAGAGCCCCTCAGCAGCAGTAAATCCTAAAGCGGAACTAAACCCATCTAATTAACTGTTTGAAAAAAGTTGCATTCCTGGAATGTCAGGCTTGCTAACTGTCACATTTGTTTGTATCCTCAACCAAACTGTCAAACCATCAAATGGCTGGTGTCAGAACTGATCACATGTGCAGCACCGTGGCAGTTGCAGCTCAAAGAGAAGCAGCTTCCTTGGCTATAAAGGTATAGGAGGGCTTAATTCTGCTTCAAGGCTGACAGCAGATCGGCCTCTACAAATATGGCAGTGCCTAAATATTAAGAGCAACTGAGCATTCGCAGAGCAGGGTGAGGCAGTGTATTACAGGATTTTAACTTCCTCGCATCCGCGCTATAGCCGAATGACGGCTACAGCGCGGCTCTAAAATGCCGGGAGGACGTCAATAGACGTCCTCCCATTCGGCTCGTGCTGGGCGCGCTCCCGCGGGCGCGAGCGGCGCGTGCACGTGCCGCCGCACACTGCGGGAGCGTGCCCGCGGGTCGGGCGGACCCGATGTCCGCCGGAGACCCGCGATCTCCTTACAGACAGGAGGAACGGGGAACCGCCGAAGTAAACACGGCGGTTCCCCGTTCTGTGAAGAGGGGCATGCCAGATCTACTGATCCCTGTCACTGGGATCAGTTAGATCTGTCATGCCCCTGTCAACCCCGCCCCCCCACAGTTAGAACACACCCAGGGAACATAGTTAACCCCTTCACTGCCCCCTGCAGGTTAACCCCTTCACTGCCAATGACATTTACACAGTAATCAGTGGACATTTAAATTTCTGATCGCTGTATAAATGTCATTGGTCCCAAAAAAGTGTCAAAAACCTCCGACATGTCCGCCCCGATATCGCAGTACCGATAAAAATCGCAGATCGCCGCCATTACCAGTAAAAAAAAAATAAAATAATAAAAACGCCATAAATCAATGTCCATAGTTTGTAGACGCTATAACTTTTGCGCAACCCAATCAATAAACGCAGATTGCGATTTTTTTAACCAAAAATATGTAGAAGAATATATGTCGGCCAAAACTGATGAATAAATTTGTTTTTTATTTTTATTTTTGGATATATATTATAGCAAAAAGTAAAAAAATATTGTTTTTTTTCAAAATTGTTGCTCTTTTTTTGTTTATAGCGGCGATCAGAAATGACACAGAGGCGATCAAATACCACCAAAAGAAAGCTCTATTTGTGGGAAAAAAAGGACGCCAATTTTGTTTGGGTACAACGTTGCACGACCGCGCAATTGTCATTCAAAGAGCGACAGCGCTGAAAACTGAAAATTGGTCCGGGCAGGAGGGGGGTTTAAGTGCCCAGTAAGGAAGTGGTTAAACAGTATAGGCACTTATTTATAATATTTTACATAGCTATACCTGCAAAAGGGGCCAGCCTGAAGTGATCTAGCAGGACTTAATTTTATGACTAAAGTTCCACTTCAAAGTCTAAAGTAATCTTTGTCAATATAAGGGAAGACCAGAGGGTGCCAGGCAGGGACTCCATGGAGTGCATTTCCGACCGGAAGTGACATCTCACACCAAGGGCCACACAGAGGGCTTGGCAACGCGTTTTAGAGTTACCTGGCTCCTTTCTCAAGCCTCGACATGCTATACATAGATTGAACCAGCTTGCAGCAATGTAACTATGTATATTACATACCTGGTCAATGCCACTGGAAGCTGGAATTCACAGAAGTAGACACTGCTACGCTAGTGATCTCCACTTGCTTCCAGGTCATCGTTCTCTGTTTGGATGTGGTTGGGGGGGAAGGGGCATTCAAGTCACGATCTCCACCTCCTCCAATCAGTAAAAGCTTTGCACCAATTTAGAAAATGCAAAGCATTCTCTGAATGGTGCCCGTGCTGAGTAGCCAACCTCCTGTATTCACAATACATCCAGCCACCCTCTCACAAAAGTGTGGATGGACAGACAATGCAAAAGAAAGGAGACAAAAGAAATGGGAAGAAGGCACATATAGAAGATCAAATAGATGGTGAGGTGAAATGAGGATGAGGGAGAGAGAGAAAACAAAATATAAAGAATGAAAAAGAGGGAGAGCTAGGGAATAGAGAAATTAAGGGAGAGCGACCCAGAGGTAAGAGAAGGAAAGAGAATGGGGAGGGAGAGAGAGAAAAACAGAGCAAGAGTGGGGAAGAAAAAAAAAAAAAGCTTTAAAAAGACCTAAATTTTGTCAGTATATCTCTTTAAATTGCAGTATCTCATATTTGTGACTAATTACTGTACTCCCTTTTTATTACATTTTCCTTTTTTATTTTATTCTCGTACTTTTATTGTTCAAATATATAATTTTTTTTACTGTTGGGACATGGAAAGTTTTGTATGAAATAACCAGGCCTAGCAGGTCTAGGGTTGAGAGCCATGTTTCTTGATATGGGGTGCTTCTCAGTGAGAAGTAGCAGAGGGATTAGGCAAAGCATGCTGGCGACCCCGCCTCTTTCGTACGCTGTGTTTTATCCAGCACGTCTGTTCCTCTGTAAAGACATAAGGCTGGGGAAATATGTTGCAAGGGCCTGTGTAATGCTCTGAAGGCTTCATTGCAAAAATGAATAATTGCATATTGATCATTAGGTCAATATTGCTGTTTACTTTTTTTTTCTGCAAAAGGGGAAATTTCTCCTTAAATTTGAAGTTCAGGTTTGGTTTGTATTGCATAGTTACATTAATTCAGCTTGAAGCAATATAAGTATACAAGTTTAATACTTGTCAGACCACTGTGGAAGTGGTGAATCACTGTAGTAGTATCTGCTACAACAGTGATCGCTGTGGCCTTCCGGATCCTGTAGCTAGTGGCTGTGCTTCTGCATAGCTAACACAGAGAATGACCTGTATTTTTTTTTTTTTTTTTCAAAGAATACATGGCATTTTCTGAACAAGGTGGGATGCTTTATGTCCTGAGTTTCACCTTGTTCAATCAAAGAACATGCTTGCGTTAAAAATTAGTGGCGCTCTATGAATGGAGCCTTGCCGAGCGAGTGACCCCTTGTGTTTACTGTGCAGAAGGGCAGCTGCTCAACACAGGACCTGGAAGATCATGGTGATTACTGTAGTAGCAATGGCTACTATAGTGATTCTCTGCTTTGAGAGCAGTGCCATAGGTATACAGTATACCACAGGAATATGTATACATACATAGATTGTTCTGAGCTGGACTGGATGCAATTCATCTGAAATACAATCTGAGTTGCTCAACCCAAATGAAGGGAGAAGACCAGGTAAAAGAAACTGGGGATAGGTACCCTCTCATAGTAAATTAAATTACAATGATGTATTACATTTAGGTGGTGAAGATCTCACCTGTTCTGTTGACTGTATGCATATGCAGCTAGCTATATGTGCTTATAAGGAAATCCTTGTGCTGTCATGAACCATCCTTGTGGCTGGTGTACTGTAGTCAACATTCTACTGGGGTGGGGTGGGGGTTCCAGTAAAGCTCCTGCTCCACTTTTGTGTTGTAAATTGCTCTCCTTAATGTGTTGCACCCAATTCAAAAAACATCTGCAACAGTTTTGTTACAGACAGCATCTCGTGCACCAAATTCAGGCAGTTCTAATTTGCTCCGCTTTTACAATTTGGTACAACACTGGCACAAAATTCAAAATAAAATATTGACAGTTTGTATCTTACAAAATTGGAGCTAATTAAGACCAACATTCTTTTGGTGTACAGAGACAGATTTTGCAAAAGTGTCTTGCGTGCATTATAATAGTAGCACAGCAGCATGGGCCAAATTCAAATTACATGGGTACATGAATTTGTAACACACGCTACCACTTTTAGACTGCATGCCATACGCCTTTAAAAAAAATTGCTCTAGTTTTTATGAATTCCAGGGTAAAGATGCAATATTGATCAGGGAACATATATATATATATATATATATATATAATATATATATATTTTTTTCGATATATAGTTTTGTACTCCTTTGAAGTAGCGCTATAAAAATGGGGCCATACATACAGCTGTGTTTACAAGAAATTGTGTGCCACACATACAAAGAAAAAAAGTAGTACACAAATGTATCTGAGGCCGTAGCTATCTGCAAATTTTACAAGTGTACGTGTGTAAGAGCGTATGCATACCTGCATAAAATCATTATGTGATTTGTACTGCAAATTTAATGCAGTTTATATGTGCTGGCACTTACAGGTTCCCTTCTAACTTCAGCTTGTTCAGTTA
>BLSH010367311.1:630693-671244 GCA_018402905.1 Glandirana rugosa
AACCCTAGTAACGCAACGGTGAGGGACAGTATCGCTATTGACTGTGGAAGAATCCTCCTCGTTGAGCCTTTGTATTCTGACATCGGGGAGACTTCCATGTTGTCAGAATACACTGATCCGTGCTGCTGGCTATAGCCTGCAGAGTTGATTTGAGTGGCAAAAATCTGACAGGGCGGTTCTACGGAAGTCATTTGGTAGGTTGACTTCTATACAACCACCCTGCCAATACATGGATCAAAATTCAAACCATGTGTGGCATGTCTAATTGTGACATAGCTGCCATTCTATGCTTTGGATGCAGTGGTACCACCATCGCCCCATATGATGCGCGTGGCTGCTGTGCCCTATCTGTGAGCCTGCTTCGGCCTTGGTACCACCCTACTAATAGGCAGCACATCTTACATAGAGCAGAACAATTAAATTGTGGCAGCAGCAGCAATTCTATTATCTTCGTTGTCAGTTATCGCTATGACAGGGAGTGGCAACGCAATGATCCCAATGTTTTTTTTTTTTTATTCAAACGTGCACAACTGCTAAAGGCTAGCTCCTCTTTTGCTAAGAAAAAAAACAATACATACATTGTAAGGATTCTACTAAATCTATGCGGCTTCAATGCTCTATGCACACTACAAATTCCAGTTTCCTCAGAAGCAAGGGAGGGTGGCTACATTCCTACATACAGTGGGGACTTGGAAAACTAATGTAGCCTCTCTAACAGGAGGTCAGATTACAGCAGCAAAAGGGAAGCTTGTATGCTGTTCATTGGAGCACTGTGCAGGCAGCATGCTGGACAACAGGACCACTGCGCTCTTTGGTGAGCAGCAATCTACACCTCTAGCATGTTGCCAACCCAGGGAATTTTTACCTGTAGTACACTAGTGCAATAATAAAAACAAAAACGGACACCTCTTTTACTGCTACATGCAGCCCTACATTTTACAGTGCATCCAGAAAGTATTCACAACGCTCAAAAAGACTTGAGGCTGTATAATTGTTGCCAAAGGTGCTTCAACAAAGTATTGAGCAAAGGCTATGAATACTTGTGTAAATGGGATTTTTTTTTATTTATTTTTTTTTTTAATTTTTAATAAATTTGAAAAGATTTCAAACAAACGTCTTTCACATTGTCATTGTGGGGTATTTGTAGAATTTTGAGAAAAAATAATGAATTTAATCCATTTTGCAATAAGGCTGTAACATAACAAAATGTGGAAAAAGTGAAGCGCTTTGAATACTTTGCAGGTGCACTGTAAATAGAGAGAGCAGCAGAGGTGCAACTGTATAGATGTAGAAAGATTTTCACACAACCACGGTTTTGGGGAAAATACCTTTCTGGCAGTTTGCTCATAACACTGAAATCTTCTCACTGCTTGCTGCTGGACCATTCCTGTACTTTAATGTGAACAACAGGAAAAAAAATTAACTGGAGGAAGTCAGAGGGCGCAGAGCTGGGAGGAGGAGGGCCCATGCTGCCATATATTTCCAAGGTGCATCTGGTTTGTGGAAGACTGCCTAGGCTGCTTGAGCCCTGGAAGTCCCGGTGATGTTTTTTGTTTTTTTTTCTATTGGTGCAATATTTTTTTCTGTACATTGTGTGCCATCTTTTACAAGGCAAAAGTGCACATCCTATATTTCCACCCCCTACCCTACCCTACCCTGCACTGTTCTGCTGTTGGGGACCTCAGAATTTTTTGTTAAGTTACAAATTTCTGAGAAGTTGAAACTTACCCTGGATTTTGCAGATGTGCACTCCATGGCAATTGCAGATCTAAATAAGCCCAAAGTGTGAATGGGGGCCTAAAGGATTTCTATATTTTTGCAATTATTTTTTTTTCCTTTTATAGTATAACAATTTAAATCACTTTTGCATATGTCTGTTTTCAGTTCATGGGTTCATGCATGTGGACAAAACAAAATGTGCCTATCAATACTGGATCTTGCTGCCCAAAGCTGTCAATAAGATCCTGTGTAAATTGTTACCCGTACACTGCATGCATGTAAATGTTTCTGTAATGTTTACGTACAAATGTTTCTGTAATGTTTACATACTATAGGTGTACAGCACTATATTTCCAACCCAGTGATCTGGCCAGTCTTGGGGTGTTTTCTCTTCTGTACAACCACATTGCCCATATTCAGGGCATTGGAATTCAGCCAGTCCCTGCTGAATCCGATGAATTTCAATGGCATATTTCCCCAAAAACAAAGTTGTGTGAGGGGACATATGCCATATATGCATGTGCGGGTGAACATCCATGCAGATGCTATTGGAGTGTGCATGAGTGTGACATTAAAGTGTTTGTAAATGCTCATATTTCTTTTAATTAACAAAATATACATGGCAGCCCCAATCTTCTTCTTCTTGGGTACCATCCCTGCACTCCTGGCTCCTTCCCCCTGTGTGCCCCCGAAGCAAGCCACTTGCTCTGGGGGGGCACTTGTGCATGCTCGCTCCTGAGCCAGCTCTGTGTGCCCACCTTTTTGGGATGGATGCAGTGTTATTTTAACCATACAAAATGTATGGCTGAAATTGCACCGCACAGGCATCGCATGTGATGTCCGCAGGAATTCTGTACGATTCCTGTGTGAATCACATGCCACGTCTACATCGCACAAGTTTGAACCCAGGCTGAACGTATCTTTTTTTACACAATTTGGAGTCAGTCTAACCAGAAAAACTTGACATAATGTGCAAAAGCTCATTTACCCAAATGTAATTAAACTGTCAGCAAAAATTATTACTTTTTAAATAAAATGTATTTATTTATTTCAGGTACTTATAGCGCCATCAATTTACGCAGCACTTTTCATATACAATGTATATTCACATCAGTCCCTACCCTGAAGGAGCTTACAATCTAAGGTCCCTAACCCACATTCATACATATACTAGGGTCAATTTGGACATGAGCCAATTACCCTACTAGCATGTCTTTGGAGTGTGGGAGGAAACCGGGGTACCCGGAGGAAACCCACGCAGGCACAGGGAAAACATGCAAACTCCAGCTAGGTAGTGTCGTGGTTGGGATTTGAACCAGTGACCCTTTTACTGCTAGGCGAAAGTGCTATCCACTACACCACTGTGCCGCCCACAAATGAAAGTATTGTTTTGGTTAAACCATTGCTGTAGTGCATTGTGTATGGGCCAGCATTCCTTTTTAAAAATATCCATGCATTTCTGCGTTCAGTTACTTGGGTCCTAAGCTCTGGTTGTATGCCAGGCCACTATTTCTATGACAGACAATATCAGCCATGTAACACCCACTGTCATTCAGTTGTCAAATGCCTCGGTGTGCTGTAAAGGCTAGCCTGGCTTTGGATTCTTGGAGCTCCACAGGGATTGATTTAAAGACTGAAACTTTTATGTCGTAAAGAGGGGCATTCTCTTTAAGCTTAGTTGTATTACAGATGTTTTTTGGTGGCTGTTGATCTACATCAGTGGTCTCCAAACTGTGGCCCGGGGTCCGAATGCCGCCCTTTGCTTGCCTTTATCTGGCCCTTGGAACACTCTTCCTCCAACTGACACCAACAATGGGGCACTGTTCCTCCCACTGACACCAATGGCAGGGCACTAATCCTTCCACTGACGCTAACAATAGGAAATGGTTTACTCCCACTGATGCTGGGACATTTTCTTCTCCCACTGGCCATGGTCTGGCCTCCTTAAAGTCTGAAGTACAGTAAACTGGCCCTTTGTTTAGAAAATTTGGAGACCCCTGATCTATATAATCCAGCATTCTTCAATGTAAAATATTTATTTAACAAAATTCTGGTGTTAAATATTCTACAATACAGCTCTGTTCTGAGAGGTTGTGGCCCTGGTAAGCTTTAGGCCCCTGTTCACACGGACGGACCGATTAAGTCCAACTGTCAGTTTAAGTGGACTCAATCAGACCATCCACTGCCCTCTATGAAGTGGCAGGTGTCAAGGTACACATGCCAACATCAGATTAGATCCGATCCTATCCATTGAAAACAGACGGATGGGTTCTGATGGCCATCGGGTGTAAACGGTCCGTTTTCATCCAACCATCCAGAGAAGCCAGGGGGCTGTGTCTGTACTTGCTCTGCATAAGGGAAGCAGACACAGACAAGCCATCTGTGCAGTGGGGATCAGCGGACAGATTCCCTGCTGAGCAAGCGGACTCCTGACTGAGTCTGAACCCATGTGAAAGGGACCCTAGAGTTTTCTTTTTTGTTTCTGTTCGTATTATTGGTTGTTTAAAATGTAACCATGGTATATCTTTATTGTACAGTGCGGCACACAGGAATTGTTTCAAATACTATGGGTTATACGCTGCTACCTTTAGGTGATTGGACACCTGCAAAAGTTTAGCTGGGTCCGCTCTCTAGTGTCCTTGTATAACTCCAATTACTCCGTGAAGCTTGAGTTTTTTGCAAGTGTTTTTGGGTGATGGATATCTTCCTACTATTTTTCAAGTGATTTAATATCCTCCTTCATCTGACATTCTATCAAGATCAGACTGCTATTGAGCCATGAAGGCAGTAAGCCGTTTCTAGATTGTTGACCTTTGAGCACACATAAGTTCAACTCCCTTACAGGTGCACTATATGCAACCTGTTTGACTGAGGCTCAATTCACAGCCACTATGTCCAACTTATGCCAGAGGCTGTCACCACTTCTGGAATGAGAGAGAGCTATCAGTTGCAATCTCTCTTCTGCCTCGACTCACTCTGATGTGAGCTTTCTGCCAAAGGCACCTCAAAATTTCTCTTGTCCACTGTTTAAGTAAGTTGCGTCCTTACCCTATCATCATGGGTGGTAACTGTGGATTCATTGATTGAGGCAGTGCCTATTAGTCTCTGGATAAATATGTCTATTGCTGCACACAGACCCCCATGCACTCAAAAATGCTCTAAGAAGAGGGCCTTCTGTCAAAAGACTGTTCCTACTTTGTATCAGGCAAATTGGGCCTTATAAAATGACTGTCCAAACTTGGAGAGGTTACCCCCCCTTCCTAAAATTTGTAAAGCCTTTTATCTTATGGATGCAGAATTTAAGAATGTCCCGTCACCACAGAGGACTTGGCCATTCTTTCAGTAAATGCTTAATTTAACAATCTTATTTAGGATACCCACCTCCTTTAATGATTCAGTGGATAGGCATTTGGAGACTCTTCTAAAAACCTCTTTTGTGCTAGTAGGCCCTGCTCCACAGCCAGCTGCTGTCACCTTTGTGATATCCCAAATTGTCTAACTGGGCCAGAGAAATTCATGATGAGCTTTCTCCTGAGGTCAACAATCCAAATCTTTACTCAGACTTTCAACTTCTATCTTTGGCCCTAATACTCTGTGTGGATGCCATAGAGAACCTGATTCCTAAGATCTCCAGGACGTCTTTACCTTCTGTGTGTATGCACAGGATCCTGTGGCTTAAAACCTTGGCAACTGATTTAGTGTGGTAGAGAGGAAATTTGTGCATGCCCTTCAAGTTGGAACTTCTCTTTGGCGAGTCCATCAAAAATACATTGAGGCAGATACTGATGGGAGAGAGTTCAGGCCCCAGTATTCAGTCCCACAATGCGCTCTGTATTATGTATCTCCTACTGTATGAATTTAAACTATTCCCCCTCTCAGATGCAATCAGCTACTGCGAGTCCTTTTGGTCTCTAGAGAGATGTTAAATCTTCCCTCTTCTCTCAATTATTCCTACCCTAACAAGATTTCTCAACACCAGTCAATTCTTGTGTTCTGTACTGTACAATAAAGACAAGTGGAATTTTGTTGTATCTGTAAATTTTGTATCTTGGAGTACAGGACCTCAGAACAAAACTGGAGCCTCCTGTAGTGGGCAGGGTTATATGTGGATACTGGGGGGGCAGACCCAGCAAAGCTGCCAGTGTCCAATCACCTGAAGGTAGCGGCATGAAAACAATGGTCTCTGAATAGATTCCTGTGTACCGTGCAGTATTCTAAGGCATTGAGTTTACAGGCATGTCAAAATTCCTCTTATTCATTTCCATTGAATTTCAATTATTTCTACTTCTATAAATCTGAACAATCTTGACGTTTGAAAACTTGTGTTACTTCCTTGCTTCCTTTGATAGATGTTCACTAAGCCCTGTGAGCAGGGTGGATACAAATCAATGATTTTTTTTTTTTAAATCTTGTTCTCTTTTTATTTAAATCAGATTTTTTTTTTATTTAAATCAGATTGTTTTTAATTTATTTTAATAAAAAGTTTTTGAAGGACAAATCTATCTAAATATAGCTTTCTATTTAAGATACATTAATACATTAAAATGTGATTTAAATTTGATTTAAATCAAATCAACCCTGCCTGTGAGTAGACACAGCTCGTGCCACACATTTCACAGAGCCTGCCTTCTGAACTACAAAAGGAACAATCCGTACAGGAATAACTTCTTGCAGGTATAAAGGTACCATGGTATATGTAGTCCTTAGAAAATAAAAGTAAACCCTAGGAATGTGCAGAGAAGAAGTGGCAAAGCATGCATGGAATCCAGGACAGTGTTCAAAGAGGTTTGCAGACAGGCAGCACTCACCACGTGAAAGATTTTTCAAGTAAGCTTATGTTGGATTGTCAAAAATAATGAACAATTAATATTACAATGCTGATGTTCTAAAATGAAAGTGTATGATTTGGTTATAGGAATATTTTATTTATTTATTTATTTTACTTTTTAAATAGAACTCTTTTACAGCTGAACTCCAGACAGATATAAATCAGTGCAGTGTATGTCAGCTTCAACTATGTATTTCTCTTATTTGCTCCATGGTTTGTTAATTATACAGTTGAAAGCATTTTATTATATCTGTTCAAGTAGCTGTTCACCCAGCCAAGTGTCCTAATGATGTCCTGTGCTTTTGCCTCTGGACTGTTCCTGTTATCTCTGTGAACTACATAACACCTCCCTCTGTTATGGAGGGGAGAGGGAATGATATGTAATCTTAACAGTGTTATGTAGTGATCATCCTGGGACAGGAAGTATACTAATGGCAGAATTGCCAGATTAAGATAAAGCAAAAGAAGTGTGGAAAAAAACAAATGCAGCCACACCCCATCTAAAGACCAGTAAACTGCAATACTATCCACTTTTATTTTTAGATGCACTTTAAAGTGGAAATAAACTGCATCTGTGCACCATAAGCTGAAAATGCAAAATTTTAATATTCATAGCAAGCTCCCCCACCATCCACGTCTCCATGCTCTATTTTGTTGAGAAATCACTTTGAAGCCTACAAACCTTGCACCAACTTCGCTTTTCTGGCCATAGCCATCTTAAGTAAGTAAGGGCCCCTGATCCCTCCTCTGCCCTCCAAGGCAGCTGATCAAACAGAGTTCTGTTAATCAGCCGCTTCCCTGGCTGTAATGGCCAGGGAAAAAAAGCACTGAAACTGGAAATTATGAAATTCTCGTCACTTCCAGCTTCATTTGTCACAGAGGTCTAGGGCTCCCCAGTGGAACTGGGAACTGCAGCGGGAAGGGAGGCACCTTTCTGAGCCCTGTATACGTGATTGAACAGCTATAAGGCCAATTGGATCACTTTCATGTGAAAGTCAATTGCCAGCTGTAAAAAAAAAAAAAAAAATACCAGGATCATGGATGCAGCTGCAGTCATGATCCTGATATAACCACTTTCTGTGTAGGACATGTGTGTATATATACGCTGGATGGGAAGCCGAAAGGGCGGCCACTGTCCTCCTGAAAATGACAGCTGCCTAGTTATCTCTAGTCTTTCTAATTTTGAGTCTGTGACTCAAATTTGATATGCAGATTAGGAATGCTTAGGCCTCATGCACACAGGATGTTTTTTGACTGTTTTTCAGCAGCTGTTTTCAGCTGCAGACGTTTTTTCTACAGCCAATAAACCCTCCATCATGTTATCCTATGTGTTCATGCACACGCAGGCTGTTATCAACTGGTTTTAGCAGTGCCATTTTTGAGCTGTAAAAAAAACCCAAGAGCTGAGGTTTTTTTTTTTACGTTTTTCATATGTAAAAATGTTTAAACGCTCAAAAATGTCAATCCCCAATGTTTTTGGACGTTGTAAACCAATTGGAAAAAAAAAAAATGCTGGCCCTTTAAAAACGAGAAAAACACATAAAAAGGCGGTAATAGAACGCTGGTAAAAGCTGAAAACATCCCTGATAAGCTACTGATGTCTTTGGGTTGTTTTTTAAAAGTCCTGTGTGCATGAAGCCTTAAAGTAACTATCTCTTTCAGAACAATTACACTAAGCCCTGCCTGTAAAATGTCACATTTGAAGTGAAACCCATTGGTTTAACACTTTTCCCAAAATGGTTACATTCAAGCATGCCATGAGTGATGACTTTCTCAGTTACTTGTGCTCTCAGCCAAACCGTCAAGCCATCTAATGGCAGGTGTCATGACTGATCACAGATCTTTGGTGCAGACAACAGAACATGCAGGGATGAACTGTGATCTTTTACAGGCAGGGCTGTGTTTATATTTTATGATGGAATCAACAGTCTAGTAAGGCTTCATGCACACGGGCATATTAAATCACTGAATCTTTCTGCGAGTTTACAGGTCTATGGCGTTTAGCAGCGTATTAGCAAAAACTCATTCTGTTGGCCAGAATATTACATTATTCTAATCCCCAGCCACTGGAATAAATGTTCATGCATATGCGTGCGTATAAAATTTATGCCGGTGAGCTCCTCTCCGTAGCAAGTTTGCAGCATTTTTAATGCCCCTGAATGCTGCAATATAATACCAAACCCCACAATGTGCATGGACACATGGGCTGAAATGGAACTGCCTTTGAAGGCAAAAGAAAAATGCCTTTAAAAGCAGCAATTTTTTTATGCCTGTGCATGAAGACTAAATCTGCATATTTGTTGAGTAAGAGACTCTTAAGTATTAAAGTGAAAAGGTCAGCATGACATACAAGATACTATCATTTTCAGAATGAGAAGCCAACATTGGCAGCTTCCACGTTTTACCATGACAGGATTACTTTATATAATCCAAAGTGTGGTTTAGATTTATTGGCGCTCCAGCATTTCTTATATCTCTAACAGCAGCAGGACTGGGGCTTGGGGAGATGAAAGAAGATGATTAGTGGATGGAAAATAAGTACCACCTCACATATATGGCCATAGCAACTAGATTATAGTTTTTCCAAAACTTCTAATGTAAAATATCATTGGTTAATTTTGATGACTCCTTCATTTTCTTTTTAGGCAATTTTTATTATTCTTCAAGTATTTTATTGATAAAAGATGAAGAGCATACAGGAACAGGAAACATTTCTCATAGCCCTCCTTGAGGGAAAAAATTCAGTGAAAATTCAGAAATATAACATTGATGTAGGTGGGTCGCAGCCCTCTATGTAGGTGCAACTTAAACAGAGTGGTACAATCATGTAACAACAATAAAAAAGGAAACCATAGATGAGAGTATTTTGGTTATTCGAAATGGCTGTTGCCCAGAACAATTTCGGAGGAGAGGCTGCAGTAATTTGTTATGTATTTGTGGGACTCATGAGTAGGAGAGTTGTTAAGGGAGAAAGTGCAGTAACGAGGGGTGCTATAGGAAAAGGGAGATGGAAAGGAGACAGAAGAGGAGAGGGATCACGGGGGAGGCTGGTTAGGGTAGAGAAGAGAAATTTATATCTAGGTAACTCAAATAGTGTATTGGTATATGGTTCAATGGGTTAACAGTGTGTTATCGAAGTCAGGGGGGGGTGAAGTGATCAGCCAATGGTTTCCATAGGCGTTGGTATTTAAGAGTTTAGAAGAACTGCCTCTATTTGGCATGAATCATGGCTCTGGTGATCCTGTTCTTGGTCTCTGTGACATTATGCTTTTTCTATTGTTTGCTTGGTCGCAGTGGGGACATGCAGGATAAGCTTAAATTAGGTTTTTGTCACATGCATGGGTTTCTTGTTGAGTAGGGCTGTAGCTGGGTTCATGTCCAGAGGGCTATTGAACATTGTGGACAGTATATGGAAGATTTCTGTCCAAAATGTTTTCACCAATGGGCATGTCCATCAGATGTGGAGATCAGCGCAGCCACGGAAGCAAAGAGGGGAGTATGAGGCCAAGTATTTAGAGATTTGGTCAGGGACAAGGTACCATCGCATGAAAACTTTGTAATTCGTCTCTAGTGCAACTATATTTTGGGAGGCTGATTTAGTGGATTCCCATATGTCCAACCATTCTTTGGGGTCTAGCTGAAGTCCCAAGTCTCTTTCCCATTTGAATGCATATGGGATTGAGGTGTGTTGAGGAGTTGGGCATAGAGATTAGAGATTAAGCCCCGAATGCGTGGGTCTTTGTGGCAGGTGTGTTCGAAAGTGGACATGACTCATCCCTACATATGCAGGGAGTAAGGAAATGCTTTAATTGAAGGTAACGGAAGAGTTCCGTGTTAGGGAGACCATGTGTTTCACATAAGGAGGGAAACAACTTGAAGGTATCCGGTGTGGTGAATGAGTAGGCTTGAATAAGATTTGATTAGGTCCATCTGTTAAATGATATGGGGGATGTCCAGGCGGGGTTAAAGGCCGGGTTACAGGGGTACAACAGTGGATTATGGGAGATACGAGTTTGTTTTTGAGCCTGTCCCATATGTTAAACTGTATAAGGTTATTGGTTCTGCGATCGCATAGGCGGAGCCATAATAATTGGCTACTGATAGTGGGTCACAGCCCACAGATTCCAACGCCACCCACAATGGCTTTTTATTGGTGGCGTGATATTTGGGTAAGCAAAGGAAACCGCAGCTGCAGGTGAATATGTTGGACTGGCTCATCCCAGGCAGTGGAATGCTAGGTGCGGCGAGGTGCACGCCCTGTCACTGCAGCAGTGAAACCATAGAAAGGAAGTCTGGAATGGCAGCACTGACCGATGTAGAAACAAATATATTTATTGAATATCAGCATATAGGGGGATACAGGCAGTGGGAGGACACAGGTTGACGCGTTTCACATTACAAAGAGTGCTTTGTCAAAACCATACTAAAATTATGGTTTTGACAAAGCACTCTTTGTAGTGTGAAATGCATCAACCTTTGTCCTCTCCCACCTGTATCCCCCTATATGCTCATATTCAATAAATCTATTTGCTTCTATATCGGTGAGAGTGCTGCCATTCCGGACTTCCTTTCTGTGGTATTTGGGTAGTTGGGCTACCTGCACTGCTTGAAAATATTTTATGAAGTTAGGGACTCCCAAGCCCCCCTTAGATTTGGGAGAGAAATTAGTGCTTCTATTGATTCGGGGCCTAGAGTTGCCCCAAATGTATTGGAGGGGGTACGTCTTTGTAAAATTCGAAGGAAGTGTGGTGGGACAGGGATCGTTAACACCCTAGATACAGTATCTTAGGCAAGATGATCATTTTGACTACCGTTATGCGTATGACATGAGATTGGTTAGGTGTGATAATGGTACTGGGTAGTTAGAGTATAGTGCAGTGGGGCCTGCTGTTAAGTGGATTTCAAGGTAGGAAATGCTTTGCGGGGACCTAGAAAAGGGAAGGGCTTGTTGGAGTTGGGGTAGAAGTGATGGGGTTATAGAGCTGTTGAGAGCTTTTGATTTTTGTGGGTTCACTACTAGCCCTGAGTTTGCAACAAATTCGTCAAGGCTTTTAAGGCGATTGGGGGAAGAGATTAAAGGAGCAGATAGAGGAGAATATCATCCGCAAAGAGGTAGATTTTGTGGTGATGCCCCCTAATTCGATGCCCTTTATGTCAGGATTGGAAAGGATTAGCTGAGCTAAAGGCTCGATCGCCAGTGAGGATAGGGGACAGCCCTGGCGGGTTCCTCGTTGTACTGGGAAGAGGTCAGATTTTGGATGTGGGCATATTTCGGACATATGGGATGTGGGCTGTTGGGGAGGTGTATAAGGATGTTATCCAAGTTAGAAAGTGAGGACCGAAGCCCCACTCCCTTAATACAAAGGTCAGGTAGGGCCATAAGGTATCGAAGGCCTTCCTGATGTCCAGAGATACAAAGCAGGTTGGTATTTTACGAGTTGGGGCTGCGTGGGCAATCAGAACCGCTCGTGTGATATTATCTCCAGCTTGCCTAGAGGGTATGAAACCCACTTGATCTTTATGAATAAGAGATCCGATGATCTGGTTTGAGCGAGTGGAGAGGATCTTTGCCATAATCTTGATATCCAAGTTGAACAACGAAATAGGGTGGTAGTTAGCCCAAGAGGAATCATCGGAGTGTGGTTTTGGCAGCATTGAGACAATAGCAGAAAGAGAGCCGACTCGGAAGGAGTTATCTTGTTGGATGGTGTTAAAGGCATTAGTAAGCAGGGGAGTAAGCATGTCTGCGAAGTGCTTGTAATAGGCGGCTGTAATGCCATCTGGGCCTGGGCACTTGTTAGGTTTGAGGGTTTTGATTGCGTTGCTTACTTCTTGGGCAGAGATGGGTTGTTCAAGCGAGGCCCGTTGTGGGGCTGAAAGAGTAGGGAGAGTAATGTTAGAAAAGAGTGCCGTAGCTTGGGCTTCATCAAAAGTGGTTTTAGCTGAGTAGAGGTCTGAGAGATGTTTGCTAAACTGTGCTAAGATTTTAAGGGGATTGCTGGTGTATGTGTCCTTAGATGTTTTACGTCGTATAGGTTTGTGGGGCTGGTTGAATTTGTGAAGGGTCAGGGCTAGAAAGGTGTCCAGTTTGTTACCTTTCATGTAGAATTTGTGTCTAGTCCGGCAAAATGTTTCACTGATTCGGTCAGAAAATGGTCTAGTTCTAGCCTAGTTTTATCAAGGGCTTGTTTGTGTGCAGGTGTGGGGTTGTCCTGGAAGACAGAATGTGCCTGAAGATATGCACTTTCAAGTCGTTGATGCAGAGTGCGTCTTTCTTTTTTAAGGTGAGAGACTTAGATAATAAGGGCTCCCCATATCATGGGTTTGTGAGCTTCCCAAAGGGTTGGGGCTGAGATGTCATTGATGGAATTGTTGGTGATGTAGTCTTTAATAGCTATAGCAATGCCCATCTTATGGGAGGGATGGGTGAGTAATGTCGTTGAGGCTCCATGAGAGGTCACCTTGCCTGGGGATCAGGCACTCTAGAGTTGTGATCACTGCATTGTGTTCAGTCACGGTGTAGAAGATATTTGAGGTCAAGAGGGCCGGTGTAGCGAGGAGACTTTATGCAGGTGAGAGTAGTAGGTAAACTGTCATCTTGTGGGGTTGGCTTCACGCCAAGTGTCAAGGAGGGAGTGCCATTGAAGTAGCTGTCTGAAAGAGCGCTTCTTCAGGCTGGACGAGGGTGAGAAGGGTGATTTATCCAGAAAGGGGTAGATCACCTGGTTGGAGTCACCACCTATTAATAAGGTGCCTCGTTTGTGTTGGACTATGACTTGCATTAGGTGAGATTAAAATGAAGTAGGTTTTTGGTTAGGAACTTAGTGTATGACACCACAGTGACTTCTTCCTCGAGTAGGTGGACGTTAGGATAAGGTACCTGCCCTCAGGGTCTTTGATCTCTGTGTTGAATGTAAAGGGAGAGGTTCGTTAAAAGAACCCCTCTTTGCTTAGTGTCTGTGGAGGCCGTAGCCCTTGAACGTGAAGAGAATGTTCAGTGGAATGTTTAAAGTGGGGTAGTTAACTTGCATGAGTTAGGGTTAACCAGTTTCCCCCGGGATGGGGAAAGAAAGGATAGGAGAGAAAACGGAAGCACCATGTTGCAGGGGGTATGAGAGGGGGTGGGGATAGAGTGCCGTATACAGTGGTGTATTTGGAAACGTAGGAGGGAGGAGAAGGCACAGTCTTTTCCAGTCTGAGTAGAAGGAAAAGCCTGCTTGTTGGTCCAAAGAGGGTCTATTAGAACCTCTGCAGACAAGGGTAGGGGCAACAGTGACAGTCAGCGGAGGTCACACAGGCTGCGAGAATAGGCATTTTAGATTGGGGACTTGTATTGAGAGCCAGGTCAGATGACTGATATAGGGGGTAGCATAATCTGTAGGAGTTAGGTGGGCAAGGATGCTAGTGTTGTACCTTTTTAGAAACCCGCATGTCCTTCGCTTACTGAACATCTGTTTTGTAATAACTTTTTAGAAACCCCTCGAGGGTCCGTGGAGCCCTATGTAACGATAAGTTGGGGATCATGATAGAGCAACAAAACATACATATTAGCAACAGGCTAAAAACAAAGAAACACAGTAACACGAGTAGATATGGCTCATAAATCTTGAGTGTGATAAACAAAAACCAGCAAACTTGTAACTTTGCGTTCCATAACTGGCAACCCCCACATCACGTATAGGGATTCACACCTAAGTAGGGATCTGTTAGATGGTGATCACACCATGCAGGTTGTCAGGTTCTGTACGTTAGGAGGTAGAGGGTAGCCAGATAGGGAGACATTAGGGAACTGACAGAGTAATATTATGACATTTCCCATGGATTTGCCTCCTGTAAGAGCCAAGCTAAACTTGGCTCACTTAAAGAGGGAATCCAATTCTGGATATTTCATACATAGTTACATTGGTCCATATCTGGTCAATGCTCCTGGAAGCTGGAATTCACATAAGTAGACACTGCTACTCCAATGATCTTCACTTGCCTCCGAATCCTGCATTGAGCAGCTTTCCTGCTGCATTCTTAACCAAGGAAGTTAGCTGCTCACCACGGGCACTATTTTCTGAATGAATGCAAAGCATTTTCTGATTGGATGAGGAGGAGAGCAATGACATCACCGCCTCATGTCTCCACCACACACATACAATAACCATACCTAGAATTCTTGTTTAATAAACATTAGAGAAGCGGTAAATAAAGATTTTTTTTTTCCCTTTGGTAAAGGTGGCCATAAACATACAATTATATTTAACTAGATCTGCTGACCAGGCACCTATTTTTATGTCTAAACAGGTCTGTCTGATTATGATTGAGAAGGGAAGGTTTAATATTTTCCAGCTGATCTCCAACATTTTCCCTCATATAAAATAAGTGTTGGGTGAATCCATAAAATCACATTTGTTTATGTAACACTATGCTTCCAGCAGGATATCTTACCAAATTCTCATGCGTACTCTTAGCTTCAGATTTCCCATTTAACACCTGAACAAGAAAAGTGCAGCATACAGAAAAGCCAGCTTCTAGAATCTTAGGATGATTTTAAGGAACACTCTGGTCAGGATCTGGAGCCGATTGGCAGACTTTTTTGTTCATGCCTCCTTTGACAGCCGAACCGGCTGTAGTACACAAGGGCCAAATGTCTGCCGGTTTCTATTGAACTGGCCCATTCGGCCCGTGTGTTCTTGGCTTTAGTCTTAGCTGCTTTTTGGCATGCGGAGCCAGCTTTCTAGTTTTCAGCACTGCCTGCCCTCTTCTGTCTACTGAGCTTAATCTAGTTATTGCAGCCACCCAAGCCTAGTGGGGAGGAGGCAGGACAAGCTGCCAACTACAAGGGCTTAGAACTATAAAAGGCTTTCTCTTTATTGTTCATTGAGGGACACAGGTGGAAA
Source organism: Glandirana rugosa (assembly GCA_018402905.1). NCBI lineage: Eukaryota > Metazoa > Chordata > Amphibia > Anura > Ranidae > Glandirana > Glandirana rugosa. The sequence goes on from BLSH010367311.1 coordinate 646,126, forward strand.
GTAATTATTAGATATTTGGGTTAAACTGCTGCCTTTCAGAGGTTTTGGATGCTGGCAAACGAAAAATGTTACGCCACCTGTATAACCCCACCTCCAACCTCCATGCCTTAGGCCAGTAGTTTGCAGAGCTGATTAGTGTATTCTGGCAGCAGAGGAATCTCTGCAGAGGGGAGGATTCCTCTATCCACCTTGCTTGGATGGATGGGATAATCAGTTCAGTTTTTTCAATCAGCCCTCCAGCTGATTGAAAAAAACTGATCCATCTATGGCCAGCCTAAGATTGAGGGAACTGAGCAGAGAATAATTGTAGAATATGACATGGAGAAGCAGCAATATACTTTAGTAGTTGCATATTTATAATGCCAGGCATCAATTTAGGGCAAATTCAGTCAGTAATCTACAAAATCTTTTCTGGGAAGAAGGGAGAGGTGTGTCTCCTGTGCAGTGTAATTTATCGAACATGGGATTCATTTAGCATAAATCTAGCCAGATAGATGGTACTGTGGGATGTTGTGGCATGAATGAAAGGCCTTCACTCACTACTTCTGAGTTGTACTGTGCAGGGACATAGTTAACTAAAATAAGAATGCCCAAATATCAGTACATACAAGAATAGAAGTATACCCTGCGGGTTCAAGACCAGGTCTAATAATTCATAATTTATTGATTTGGGTATTAATATTTAGACTCCTTGGGAGTCTAAAATATAGCTAGCATAAGGACGGCCCATCCAGGGGCGTTTCAATGCTTTTTGCAAATAGCTGTCAGTGTGAGTCTCAAGCAATGCTATATTATCAGTTTGTTACCTTTTTAAATATGCTAACACAGCAGTTCATTTTACCTAATCACTAAGGCCTCACACATTCCAAGTAAGACATTTCTATAGCGCCATTTTTAAAGGCAGTTAAATGTACGAGAGCCTTGTAGATGGAGCATGTAAATAAACTAGTGCATAGTTTTACAGAACAAAAAACTGAATCCCAACCCTACCCGCTTTCCACTTACCCCAACTAGTATAAGCAGAATTCCCTTGAAACAGTTGTTCCATATTGTGAAGTGAAACAAAATTGTCAAACCTGAAAATATGTAAAGCCATCTTCCAAGCCACAAATGGGACAAGAAACCTAAACACTGAGTCCCCCTACAAAATACTATGGAGGTAAATGTTTGCTGAACAGGGCGATAGTGTAGGTAAATGCACATGCGCTAGATATGGGCTTAGAGTTAGATTTATTCAGCTTATACATCGAGTCAGAACTTTTTACAACAGAGACAAGTTTGTTGGATAAGAGGGTCTCCCAAAATATTATCCAGCGTTAGGATATCAGTATGGGGAATCGCAGGATATCTTAAAGGTATTCAGCTGCGAGCAGAGGTCTGGTCACACACGCCCCGCTCTATGGCGCCTCTTGTTAAAACATATCTTTTTTTATTTGGTTCTACTTTTGACACACTTATTCCTGATACCTCCAGTGTTTGGAATGTGCCTGCCACAATACTGAAGATCTTGTGATTGAGCATTGTTCTACTATTACACCAGTACCTTGTAGAGGATCAGTCTGCCCCCCCACTCAAACAGCAGATCTCAAGGCCAAAAGTCCTTTGATTTATCTGCTCGGCCTTCAACATAAGGCTTACCTATCCACTTTTGTAAAAGATGCTGCTCTGTGGGCGGAGCCCCTCACAGCCCCGCTGTTTTAAATTGTTGACAGGTGCTGGGAGAGGATCCCTGCCCACTGTCACAGTGGGGAAGGGGGAGGGGCTGCTGCATTAGTAATATGTTACATCTTTTACCCTAAATATGGGTGTAGCATTTTGCTAAATGTGAAGTTATCTTTTAAACTAAACTTTGCACCAACTATAATGTGCCACTATAATGTGATAAAATACACCCAATAGTGTCCACAGCCAAAGAATGTATGACCCAGTACAGCGCAGATGGTGCGTCCCAACCAAATGAGGACCACCTCCTATTGTCTTCACTACTTAAAGGCCCCCAAGTCCCACCCAATCACCAATAAGCCCCTCCCACAGCCCACCTTGCCAGAGTGACTGCATGGACAGAATAGCCCAAAGATGTGCCTTGTGTGATGACACCTTGGGCACACAATGCCCGGGATGCCTAGATGCCGCACGCATGCTCAAGACGACGGCGCTCCATGATACCAATGCGTGGTGGACTTCACTGATTCAACTGGTGTCAAAGTGTTGGAAGTTGTGAGGATGCATGGATTATTTGTTTGTACTTAAGAATCCATCTCCTAGCAGTTTCTGGTCTCCTGTTTCCCCTTGCAGCGTCACCTTTTAACTTTTTTCTTAATTATGTACTAATGCCTTCCTTTCTGGTGCATGTTCTCTGCTTTCTAGGATCACTGATTCCTACATTAGTAGAAATCTATCCTTGAGAATTGTTTAACATTTAGTCCTTCATATACAGTCAGGTCCATAAATATTGGGACATCGACACAATTCTAATCTTTTTTGGCTCTATACACCACCACAATCACCAGGCGCTGGGTTTCATCCCTGGTGATGCTCTGCCAGGCCTCTACTGCAACTGTCTTCAGTTCCTGCTTGTTCTTGGGGCATTTTCCCTTCAGTTTTGTCTTCAGCAAGTGAAATGCATGCTCAATCGGATTCAGGGCAGGCGATTGACTTGGCCATTGCATAACATTTTACTTCTTTCCCTTAAAAAACTCTTTGGTTGCTTTCACAGTATGCTTTGGGTCATTGTCCATCTGCACTGTGAAGCGCCGTCCAATGAGTTCTGAAGCATTTGGCTGAATATGAGCAGATAATATTGCCCGAAACACTTCAGAATTTATCCTGCTGCTTTTGTCAGCAGTCACATCATCAATAAATACAAGAGAACCAGTTCCATTGGCAGCCATACATGCCCACGCCATGAAACTACCACCACCATGCTTCACCGATGAGGTGGTATGCTTTGGATCATGAGCAGTTCCTTTCCTTCTCCATACTCTTCTCTTCCCATCACTCTGGTACAAGTTGATCTTGGTCTCATCTGTCCATAGGATGTTGTTCCAGAACTGTGAAGGCTTTTTTAGATGTTGTTTGGCAAACTCTAATCTGGCCTTCCTGTTTTTGAGGCTCACCAATGGTTTACATCTTGTGGTGAACCCTCTGTATTCACTCTGGTAAAGTCTTCTCTTGATTGTTGACTTTGACACACATACACCTACTTCCTGGAGAGTGTTCTTGATCTGGCCAACTGTTGTGAAGGGTGTTTTCTTCACCAGGGAAATAATTATTTGGTCATCCACCACAGTTGTTTTCCGTGGTCTTCCGAGACTTTTGGTGTTTGCTAAGCTCACCGGTGCATTCTTTCTTTTTAAGGATGTTCCAAACAGTTGATTTGGCCACACCTAATGTTTTTGCTATCTCTTATGGGTTTATTTTGTTTTTTCAGCCTAATGATGGCTTGCTTCACTGATAGTGACAGCTCTTTGGATCTCATATTGAGAGTTGACCGCAACAGATTCCAAATGCAAATAGCACACTTGAAATGAACTCTGGACCTTTTATCTGCTCCTTGTAAATGGGATAATGAGGGAATAACACACACCTGGCCATGGAACAGCTGAGCAGCCAATTGTCCCATTACTTTTGGTCCCTTAAAAAGTGTAATTCCTACACCATTCACCTGATTTGGATGTAAATGCCCTCAAATTAAAGCTGAAAGTCTGCAGTTAAAGCACATCTTGTTCGTTTCATTTCACATCCATTGTGGTGGTGTATAGAGCCAAAAAGATTAGAATTGTGTCAATGTCCTAATATTTATGGACCTGACTGTAACAGAGGCCTATCGTTCCTTATCCTGGGTTTTACTACTTGAGATGCTTTACTTTTCTCAGGTACTCTCCCTTTTGGAGGGATTTTGTGACCTGTGGGATTAGCAGGCATCGGTTTCTACTTCTCCCTTGTCCTATGTATGTATGTATTTTTTTTTTTTGTTTTTATGAGTATTTTTTTTATTATTATTATTTAGTATTTATTATATCCTGTTCTTCCTATGGCATCATCATACAGGACTTTTTTCGGCTACAGATTTTTCCCTCTGGCATAGAGTGACTCCAGTTTTTGAGGCACCTAATCCTCTTATTTAGCTTTATTAAGGCCAATTTTTCCAGATAGCAGCACCTGGGTTCTCCTCCTGGTACCTATTGGGAAAATATCCTTTTGCCCATTTCAGATCTTTTTTCGTTGTCTTTGGAATCATGTACTTTCTAAATAGCCATAGTCTAACTCTGGCTGTCACATCACTAACACACATTTTGGCATGAGCAAAAAGTTCTCCTTTATGGTCCTTATGCTCTTGTAGCTGAGCTACTTTTTTTTTAGGGACGCTACCGTTCTTCTCACATTTTTTTTAAAGTGTTGCAGTTCCTACAATTCTTTAAGTCACAACACTCTGCCTTTCTCCATGTAGATTTTCATTGAAGAGAGTTGTCATACCTATTTTTGTTCTCAGAGATTTCCTATCTGTTAGATTTATCCAGTGCGTTCTGGAACTTTCTCTTCTTGAACATTCAGATCAAGGATTTTGTTTAAAGTGGATGTAAACCCAAAAAAAAAAAAAATTTTGCCTGGTAGAGTATAGTATGTCATGTCATGTCATCTGTGCCCAGTCTTGGCACAAAGAGTTAATCAAACTGTGAGTAGTGACCTTAACTTTTTTCAGGAAGTGAAAGTCAAACTAACAGGGAAATACACAGAAGATCAGCCCCATGCTCTGTGAGTGACAAGCAATTTCTCCTTCACAGAGCAGAGAATGTTTTACAGTCCCCTCTCCCTCCCTCCTCAATCTCTCAGTATAGAGGTGGGTGGGGAGGCTTGTGACATCACAACTCCACCCACTGAGTTCCAGCGAACAGAGCCACCCACAGATTTCAGGATTCAGCATTTTTACACAGCTGCAAGTGCTTACAGAAAGGACATTTGGAAGGTAGGGATACATGCAGGAGGCTTGCATGTATATATACATTAATACTGTGCTATTAGTTTATACTGGGAACTTTTTTTACTCAAGCCTCCGCTTGCAACCAGTTTGTATTTTATTTCCTCACCTTGTATGTCCTATCTTCCATTCCCTGCAGTCAAGGATCATGTTGTCCTAGGCTTTGGTTAGTTCACTTTTTGTTGATTTCCTTTCTGTTAGTTAGTGTTCTGTTAGCATTCTGAGTTTTCCTGACACATAAGATGCATTTGTGATGGGAAAGGAGAGCTCAGCACACAGCTGGTCTATTACAGGTCTGTGTTTACCTTTGTTCCTGTGTGGTGTGGGGAAGGGGTTGACCAATCAGCTCTCACACAGTTTAGAACAGCTGTAACTGCAGCTCTCTACCCCCTCCTCTGTGATACTGACAGATTAAGGATTTTATCACAATTAGGGATGTAGAGAGGAGAAGACTGCAGATAAACAAGTAAAACGTGTGTAGGAGGATTTGCTTCATTTCTGTTTATTGCCTGAGGCTATTCGCTTCAAAGGGTATATGAGAGGGTTTACAACCACGGTGACTCTTCTCCAGGAAGAAAAAGTTACATTTTTGTGGTCGTTCCTCATAACTGAGGTCCTCCAGCCTCCTTGTTAGTTTTGTTGCCCTTTGGACTCTCTCTAGGCGAGTGATAACCAAAACTGGACATCATACTCAAGATGTGGCCGAACCAGTGTTTTTGAATAGTGGTAGAATTCTAGTTTTAGCTCTTGATTAAATACCCTTTTAATGTAAGATATGTCTGCTGGCCTTGCTTGCTGCAGCTTGGCATTGCATGCTATTACTGAGTCTATCATCTACTTGGACCCTTAGATTCTTTTCCATCTTTGATTCCCCAAAGGTTCTCCCCCTAGAAAGTAACACAAAGGCATATTTTTAGCTTCCAAGTGTATTACCTTACATTTGTCAAAAATAAACGTAACCACTTCCCAACCGCCTTATAGACAAAAGACGTCCACAGGGCGGTTGCGTTATTCTGGGAGGACGTTTATGGACGTCCTCCCATGAATGCGCTTCCTGCGCGCCCCCCTGGGGCGTGCACACGGGAACATTCATGACCGCCGGGTCCAAGGGACCCGGCGCATCACGGATCGTGGTGAATGGCCGCTGTGAGCGGTGCAATGTGAGGGGGGAGAGAGGACATGCTGCAGCGCTGTGGGCGATGTGTAATGCCCACAGCGCTGCTTAGTGACAGTGTGCACCCCCACCATCCATCCACCACCCACCCATCCACCACCCACCCAGCCACCGTCACCCCATCCAAGCTCACCCAGCCACCCTCACCCCGCCACCCTCACCCCATCCATGCTCAGCCACCCATCCATCCATGCTCAGCCACCCATCCATGCTCACCCATCCTCACCCAGCCATGCTCACCCATCCTCACCCAGCCATGCTCACCCATAGCTTGTAGACTCTATAACCTTCACAAAGACCAAATAATGTACACTAATTTGTTTTTACCAAAGATATGTAGCAGTATAAATTTTGGCCAAAATGTATGAAGAAAAATTACTAATTTGCAAAATTTTATAACCGAAACGAAGACAAATTCATTTTTTTTTTTTTTACAAAATTTTCGGTCTTTTTTTAATTATAGCGCAAAAAATAAAAAGCCCAGAGGTGATTAAATACCACCAAAAGAAAGCTCTATTTGTGTGAAAAAAAGGACGCAAATTTTATATGGGTACAGTGTTGCATGACTGAGTAATTGTCATTCAAAGTGTGATAGTGCTGAAAGCTGAAAATTGGTCTGGTTAGGAAGGGGCCCAGTGGTCAAGTGGTTAATCTGTCCTATAGCTTCTCACCCCTCTATTTTAACTAATTCTGTAAAGTGGCTGTATCCTGTTGTGAAGTTCTTGCTCTGCTTAGCTCTGTTTTAGCAAACAATAGAATTGGGCCCAGGTCAGAGCCCTTGAGGCACACCACTAAAACTCTAGACCATTTGGAATTCTAGACCATTGGCTTCTGCTGCTTTCATTCACAGCCAGTGAGCCAGAGAGAGGGGACGGGCTGAGCAATGGCTTTGTTTGAATGGACATGCATAGCTGCAGCTCAGGAGAAAGCTTGCTTGGGTGTCCCCAGAGCAAGCTGCTTGCTCTGTGGGCATTTGGCAGGAAGGAGGGGCCAGGTGCGCTGGCAGTTGACCTGAGAAGAGGAGGATTCCAGCTGCTCTGTGCAAAACCACTGCACAGAGCAGGTGAGCATAACATGTTTGGTGTTTGTTTTTGTTTTTTTAATACTTTGTAGAACCACCTTTCACTGCTATTACAGCTGTAAGTCTTTTTTGAGTATGTCTCTACCAGCTTTGCACATCTGGAGAGTGACATTTTTTCCCATTCTTCTTTAGCTAAAATAGCTCAAGATCTGTCAGATAGGATGGAGAGCGTCTGTGAACAGCAATTGTCAAGTCTTGCCCCAGATTCTCAATTGGATTTAGGTCTGGACTTTGTCTGGGCCCTTCTAACACATAAATATGCTTTGAACTAAACCATTCCATTGTAGCTCTGGCTGTATGTTTAAAGTCGTTGTCCTGCTGGAAGATGAACCTTCACCCCAGTCTCAAGTCTTTTACAGACTCTTAACAGGTTTTCCTCTAAGATTGCCCTGTGTCACGGACCTCCATCCTCAACAAGAGTCTGTCCACCGTATAAGCTTCCTTGCCCGGTACCAGCACATTCCAAAACCCCTTAGCCTACCCATTCAGTTGTCGAAGCATAGTGTAGGGTGGAAAACAGACTGTTTATTCAAACACCAGCACAACGAGATATACACTCAGGGGACAATCCCCCCTCTTTGCTGCATGACACAGGGCAGGGTAAACTTTACCTCCTCCAGTACCATGACACACAGGTATTCAAACATCTCATCAGTAGACCATCTTATCAGCAGGGAGGGCTGTTAGAGGAATTCCCCCCTCCCCTCTTCACCCTGCCCCCGTCTACATGCTAGAAACACAAATCCATCCTATAATTGTTTGCTCCCAAGGCAGAGCGACACATAGAACAATGGGATACAGCCACACCTCAAACAATCTAGTAAAATTCTACAAGAGTTTGAGACCAAGCTTGTACAATATTTCAAGAGTTGAAATCATGGAATTAATTTATCTTCATATTTCTGGAGAGAGATTGTTCAGAAATATTAATGTTCCAAATGAAAGAACCCCTTCAGTCTCTCAACACAAACCACACATAAGATCCAGGATAACAGGGGTAACACGAAATGCTGAGTCCGGTGTGGTTGTACGGCGAGTCAGGTTAGGACAGACTCGACTGGAGTTCTTGGTCACCATGTGCCTCTAATAGACATATGCTGACTTTTTAGGTGAACAGCCATGTCTTGGTAGGTTTGCAGTTGTGCCATATTCTTTCCATTTTCGGATGATGGATTGAACAGCACTCCATGAGATGTTCAAAGCCTGAGATATTTTTTTTAGATCCTAACCCTGCTTTATTCTTCTCCACAACTTTATCCCTAACCTGTCTGGTGTGTTCCTTGGCCTTCATGATGATGATTGTTTGCTAAGGTTCTCTAACAAACCTTTGCGGGCTTCACAAAACAGCTGTATTTATACTGAGACTTAGTTACACACAGGTGGGCTCTATTTACTAATTAGGAGACTTCAGAAGGCAATTGGTTCCACTAGATTTTAGTTAGGAGTATCTGAGTAAAGGGGGCTGAATAGAAATGCACACCACACTTTCAAGATATCTGTAAAACATTTTGAAAACCATTTATTTTTTTTCCACTTCACAATTATGGGCCACTTTCTGTTGGTCTATCACATAAAATCCCAATAAAATACATTTACATTTTTGGTTGTAACATGACAAAATGTGGAAAATTTCAATGGGTATGAATACTTTTTCAAGACACTATAGTATAATGTAGTGTGGAGCTTAGTAAATAAATTTGGCTCTTTTGAGATTTAGTGTACTTATCCTTTTCTCTGATCTTACTCTGTAATCACTTTTACCTAATTTATCCCTTCTACGTCTGCAGTGAACTGTGTGTTTGAAATTGGACGTTCCAGCGGAGCATTATTTCTACTTTGAGCTTCCACCATTGACTCATAATATTCCCACATTGTTTAAGAAATGACAAGCCTTAGATGGTTAACGTCCCACTCCAAGCAAAAAGTTACCATGCCCCCCTCCCACCCCTCTAATCCATTCTGATAGGTTTCTGATCTTTCTGTGTGCTGTCAACCTGGGTAAATACTTAACCCTCTCTTCACTCTATCAGTCTTTACTGTGCAGCCCCCCCCCCATGTGCCTACAGATCACTACTAATAGTGACCTACTGATGGCTGCAATCAGCCAGTAATAATTCATCATAGCCGTGATATTACTTAATGTATCTTTGAGTCCATTGAGTGACACACTGTTTCATAATAAGCATGGGTTATACTGCTGCCTGCTTCAGCTCTGCCTGAGCCTCCATTTTAACAGCAAGTTCTATGATGTAATTTAATTTCCAATGTTAACCAAGAGTGGAAACATTGACCCACATTGTGTTTACATTTCCTGCTGTCAGGGCTCCAATGGCACATTAGGTAGCAGAAGCCCTGGCTCCCCCTCTGCATCGAATGCCCCCATGGAGAGCCCACTTTCCATGGGGGGCACTTGTGCGAGCACGCTCTCGAGTACTGCTGCTGCGTCCATTGACACAGATAGCAGGACTCTGCCCCACCCCCTGGCTGCTGTGTCACTTGATTTGATTGACATTAGCGGGGGTCAATGGCTCCTGCTGCTATCAGTCTATCCAATGATGACCCGAGACAGCGGCTGGAGCTGCTGGGCTCGTTCTCCTTGCTGGAACGATCAGGCTCACATAAGTGTTAGAGGGGCTCTGGGGGGCTGCTGCACAACAAAAGGTTTTTCACCTTAATTCATAAAATGCATATAATGCATTAAGGTGAAAAACCTGGAGACTTTACAACCCCTTTTAAGTTATGTGTAATAAAATGGAATGACACAGGGAAAAAGTATTGAACACATGAAGAAAGAGAGGCGCAAAAAGGCATGTAAAGCCAAGACACTATCAGAAATTAGAAAGCAATCCTGCCCCTTGTCAGTGCAAATTAATGTCATTGGGTTCAGTCTCCACTGATGGCCTATAAAAGGTGTCTCATTACCAAGTTGTCACACAAGATATATCTTATGGGTAAAAGCAAAGAGCTCTCTCAAGACCTTCGCAACCTGTTGTTCTAAAACACACTGATGGCATTGGTTACAGAAGGATTTCTAAACTTCTGAATGTTTCTGTGAGCACTGTTGGGGCCATAATCCAGAAGTGAGAAGAACATCTATTCTCTATAAACCGGCCACAACCAGGTCTTTTCACAGGATCTCTGAATGAAAAGAATTATCAGAAGAGTTGTCCAAGAGCCAAGGACCAATTGTGGAGAGCTTCAGAAAAAACAGGAAATAGCAGGTAGAATTGTTTCAAATAAAATAATAAGTAATGCATTCAACTGCTATGGCCTGTATACATGCTCACCACGCAAAACTCCATTTCTGAAGAAAAAGCATGTTGAAGCTTGTTTAAAGTTTGCTGCACAACATTTAGACAAGCCTGTGAAATACTGGGAGAATATAGTCTGGGCAGATGAGACCAATTTTGAACTTTGGATGCAATAATACACAAGATGTTTGGAGGTCAACTGGCACTGCATATTACCCCAAAAACACCATACCAACAGTGAGGTTTGGAGGTGGGAACCTCATGGTGTTGGGCTGTTTTTCAGCATACAGTACTGGCAAACTTAATATCATTGAAGGAAGGATGAATGGAAAAACATACCAAGACAATCTTGATAAAATATGCTGCCATCTACCAGGATGATGAAACACAGGTGGACATTTCAGCAAGACCATAACCCCAAACACAAAGCCAGGGAAACTCTCAATTATCTTCAAAGAAAGAAAATAAAGCTGCTAGAATGGCCCAACTGATCACCTGACTTGAATCCAATAGAAAATCTATGGAAAGAGCTAAAGATCAGAGTTCATAGAAGAGGCCCACGGAGCCTTCAAGATTTGAATACAGGGAGGCTTCTTGTAGCTGTCATTACCAACAAAAGATTTTGTACAAAGTATTTAATACATTTCAGTTAGTGTGTTCATTACTTTTTCCCGGTGTCATTCCATTTTATTACACATAACTTCATTTCTGAACTTATTTGTTTTGGTTTCTTTGTATGTATGGATTGCATGGTTTGTTACCGATGTGGTGAAAATTTTCATGTCAATAGAACCTTTTAGAACTATATTAATCTAGAAAAACGGTGACGCGTCCAATACTTATTTTACCTGCTGTATTATGGTCATATTATTTTTATATATTGTGGGGGGTTAACTCAGTGGGGATCACCTTCCCTGGAAAAAGGCAGTCCAAACGGCAGTTTTCCTTAAAATCTGACTTGTAGCTAGGTTTATGTAAAAAAAAGTTGCATATAGAAATCAAAATAAACAAAACCGAAAATAAATCCTCGCCATCCAGGCACTAACTAAACATTTCAGTTTTTCTGACTGAGCGGTGTAGGGCTTCTCCCAGACACAAAACATACAGTGCAAACCTTTTATCTCAGTCCATAAGCAAACTTCCATACGCCAGCTCTCTCAGGCTGATGGCTCTTGAGTCCCCGGCCAGAGCAAACTTTACTCTCGTCCTGGTTATTTAAATCACCTTATGGTGGACTCTAATGGACCACAAAGTCTGAAACAACCCTGCCAAAGGTGGCTGGTAAAACCCGGACCGGACTCCATCTTAATCCACTCCAAAGGAAAGCATGCAAGGCGAATTGGCGCCCATTGATCGCCTTGCATAACATCACTATGTGTGTGTATATGTATATGTATGTGTATGTTTGTGTGTGTGTGTGTGTGTATATATATATATATATATATATATCACAAAAGTGAGTACACCCCTCACATTTTTGTAAATATTTTTATATCTTTTCATGTTACAGCACTGAAGAAGTGACACTTTGCTACAATGTAGAGCTTGTATAACAGTGTAAATTTGCTGTCCCCTCAAAATAACTTAACACACAGCCATTAATGTCTAAACCGCTGGCAACAAAAGTGAGTACACCCCTAAGTGAAAATGTCCAAATTGGGCCCAATTAGCCATTTTCCTTCACCGGTGTCATGTGACTCATTGTTAGAAGGTCTCAGGTGAGAATGGGGAGCAGGTGTTTTAAATTTGGTGTTATCACTTTCACTCTCTCTTAATGGTCATTGGAAGTTCAACAGGGCACCTCATGGCAAAGAACTCTGAGGATCTGAAAAAAAGACTTGTTGCTCTACATAAAGATGGCCTAGGCTATAAGAAGATTGCCAAGACCCTGAAACTGAGCTACCGCACAGTGGCCAAGACCATACAGCTGTTTATCAGGACAGGTTCCATTCATAACAGGCCTCGCCATGGTCGACCAAAGGAGTTGAGTGCATGTGCTCAGCATCATATCCAGAGGTTGTCTTTGAGAAATAAATGTATGAATGCTGTCAGCTTTGATGCAGAGGTTGAAGGGGTGGGGGTACAGCCTGTCAGTGTTCAGACCATATGCTGCACACTGTGTCAAATTGGTCTGCATGTTGGTCGTCCCGGAAGGAAGCCTCTTCTAAAGATGATGCACAAGAAAGCCTGCAAACAGTTTGCTGCAGACGAAGGACATGGATTACTGGAACCATGTCCTGTGGTCTGATGAGACAAAGATAAACTTATTTGGTTCAGATGGTGTCAAAGGTGTGTGGTGGCAACCAGGTGAGAAGTACAAAGACAAATGTGTCTTGCCTACAGTCAAGCATGGTGGTGGGAGTGTCATGGTCTGGGCCTGCATGAGTGCTGCCGGCACTGGGGAGCTACAGTTCATTGAGGGAACTATGAATGGCAACATGTACTGTGACATACTGGAGCAGAGCACGATCCCCTCCCTTCGGAGACTGGGCCACAGGGCAGTATTCCAACATAACGACCCCAAACACACCTCCAAGATGACCACTGCCTTTCTAAAGAAGCTGAGGGTAAAGTTGACGGACTTGGCTAAACATGTCTTCAGACCTAAACCCCATTGAGCATCTGTGGGGCATCCTCAAATGGAAGGTGGAGGAGCGCAAGGTCTCTAACATCCACCAGCTCTGTGATGTCATCATGGAGGAGTGGAAGAGAACTCCAGTGGCAACCTGTGAAGCTCTGAGCAATTCCCTTATCTTTTTTCAGTAAGAAAAAAGACGACTAACTAAGAAATAGGAGGCGGTTCTTCCCCATGCTGTGTTAGTGACCGGTAATTTCCTTCTCATGCACAGCACAGAGGAATCTTCACACTTTCCCTCCTTTCTCAAAGATTTGTGGGGCTGCTACTGCTAAAGGGGATAACATTGCAAGGTGGCAGGAGGCTTGCATGTACATATACATTAATACTGTGCCATTAGTTTATACTGGGTGAGTGGTGAGTTTAAGTGAGTCCACTTTAAGGCAGTACTGGAAAATAATGGTGGCCACACAAAATATTGACACTTTGGGCCCAGTTTGGACATTTTCACTTACGGGTGTACTCAAATTTTTTGCCAGCGGTTTAGACATTAATGGCTGTGTGTTGAGTTATTTTGAAGAGATAGCAAATTTACACTGTTATACAAGCTGTACACTCACTACTTTACATTGTAGCAAAGTGACATTTCTTCAGTGTTGTCACTTGAAAAGATATAATAAAATCTTTACAAAAATGTGATGGGTGTACTCACTTTTGTGAGATACTGTATGTGTGTGTGTGTGTGTGTGTGTGTGTGTATATATATATATAATACTGTTCCTCTATCATGACCAGTGCCATACAAGTTACAGCAGACCTCCTCCTCCAAGACTAGTAAGTATCAAAGCAGAAAGTGGGACATTGTTGAGACAAAAATGGGTGAATTGTAGGGTGCTTGGGCTGTCAGGATGAGCTTCATGAAAGAGACTGAGGAGTTGTGAAAATCCACATACCCCTATTTAAATGGCCAGTGGAATGTGACTCTGCTGCGCTCCATGTATGCATATGCAGCCTGTACTGCTAAGGCCCCATACACACGGGCGTATTAAAAAAATAAGCTGTAACCTCGGGACCGGCGTCAGGAAAATATCGGCTTCAAAAATGCGATTTAATCTGTGTTTTGCATCAGCGTTAATGTGCGTTAGTGAGCGTCGGCGCTACACCACATTTTGTTTAAAAAAACATTCCTATGCTATTTTTTTAACCTGAAAACACCATAGCTAAAAATGCCGGTTAACGTCGCTACAGCGTCATTGCGCGTTAGTGAGTGTTCTGCCAGCTCAGCGTCAAAAACGCTCTAACCCTGCAGCTTCAGAAAGCGCTGGCCGTGGGCTCTGCTTTCAGCTCACTAACGCTGATGCTATCTACAGCTCAAAAAAGTCAGCGTTTTTATGGGGCCATTGAATAACATGGAGAGCTGCAAAAACCGCTCAAAGCGGTAAAAACGTCAGTGTGCATAAGGTGCATAAGTGTAAAACTGCATGGGAATGTGGTGCAGTTTAATGCACAGGAGGTTGTTGCATTCCTTGACTCTGGGAGTGTTACCCTATTCCAGTGTTACTTTTGATGTTATATTTCAATTTAGTTTTAGTCAGTCTTTTGACTAAAATGCCATTTTAGTTATAGTAATTTTTAAGTCATCTGAATTGTTTAGTCATATTTTAGTTGACTGAAATCGAATAGGTTTGGTTACATTGTAGTGCATTATTTAAGCATTTCTCTAAAATTTCCAAGCTCATTATATACTCCTGGAGTAAAAATCGAATAATGTAGTTGGGATCGGGAAATGAATGGAAGTGATTAAGCAAAATAGTACAGAGAACTGGGCTGGGGAGTTATTTTACACAGTGCTAAGCACTGCTACCTTGCTGGGAGGGCAAATACTCACCATGTGGTTTGCAGGGCATTGTTCCAGAACTCCCAGGCAGCCAGGCCTGCATCTATCAGCCAGTACAGCTTGTCAGGGGGCTGGGGCATTAACAGACAGGCGGAACTCTGAGGAAAGTTCAGGTGGGTAAACTTACCTCCCTCACATTTTCGTTGGTTAACAAAAGTTAACACAATGTGTTAAAAACACACACACAGTTTTTGACAAATCGTTTATTACAAAATAAAAAAAATGTGTCCCCCGATGTAAATCTTCTGTCAATCATGTTGCCCACCGGACCCTAAAAAGAAAAAAAAAGTAGGCTGCTTACTGTAGGCTCCACTATCTGACATTTTTTAGGCTGGCCATACGTTATACAACTTTCTTGTACAAGTTCCCTTTAGATTTACTAAAACCAATATAATATGAGGTCAAACCTAAACACTTTCAATTTGTATGCAATTAGGCATTCCCTTCTACTACATAGTTGAAGGTAAATCTAAAGAAAATTGAATAAGAAAATTGTATGGTGTATTGCCAGCTTTATATAGGTAAGGGGTGAGGCCACCTGGCTGTCACCTGGTGGTCCTGCCCCCTTGTTGCGTCAAGGACCGGTGTATGCTGGGTTCGTGATTTCACAAGAGGGCGGGGCCACCAGGTGAGGTAGCCAGATGGCCCCTCCCCTTACCTACAATATCTCACAAAAGTGAGCACACCACTCACTTTTTTGTAAATATTTTATTATACCTTTTGATGTGGCAACACTGAAGAAATGACACTTTGCTACAATGTAAAGTAGTGAGTGTACAGCTTGTATAACAGTGTAAATTTGCTGTCCTCTCAAAATAACTCAACACACAGCCATTAATGTCTAAACGGCTGGCAACAAAAGTGAGTGCAGCCTAAAGTTAAAATGTCCATATTGGGCCCAAAGTGTCAATATTTTGTCTGCCCGCCATTATTTTCCAGCACTTTCTTAACCCTCTTGGACATGGAGTTAACCAGAGCTTCACAGGTTGCCACTGGAGTCCTCTTTCACTCCTCCATGACGACATCACAGCGCTGGTGGATGTTAGAGACCTTGCACTATTCCACCTTCAGTTTGAAGATGCCCCACAAATGCTCAATAGGGTTTAGGTCTGGAGACATGCTTGGCCAGTCCATCACCTTTACCCTCAGCTTCTTTAACAAGGCAGTGGTCGTCTCGGAGGTGTATTTGGGGTCATTATCATGTTGAAATACTGCCCTGTGGCCCAGTCCCCGAAGGGATCATGCTCTGCTTCAGTATGTCAGTCAGTGGCGGCTGGTGAAGTTTTAGGATGGGGGCAACAGGCCCCGCCCTTCCTTTTTGACCCCTCCTTCTTCTAATAAGCCACACCCCTTATAGAATCCACCCACTCTGTCCCCTGTATTCCATATATTGTCAGGAGTACACAGCTCAGCATCACAGGACACAGTATACAGCTCAGCATCACAGGACACAGTATACAGCTCAGCATCACAGGACACAGTATACAGCTCAGCATCACAGGACACAGTATTCAGCTCAGCATCACAGGTAGGGTATATAGCAGCCAGTATCACCGGTATGGGTAAATTGCAGCCTATGTCACAGGTGGGGTAAATTGCAACCAATATCACAGGTGGGTAAATTGCAGCCAGTATCACAGGTGGGGTACTTTGTAGCCAGTATCACAGGTGGGGTACTTTGTAGCCAATATCACAGGTGGGGTAAATTGTAGCCAATATCACAGGTGGGGGTACTTTGCAGTCAATATCACATTTGGGGGTACATTGCAGCCAATATCACAGGTGGGGTACTTTGCAGCCAATATCACAGGTGGGGTACTTTGCAGCCAATATCACAGGTGGGGTACTTTGCAGCCAGTAACACAGATGGGGTACTTTGCAGAGAGTCCCGCACTTACCCCATCTAATAGGCAGGCAGTAGTGTGCAGAGATCGGCTTGCTGAAAGCGGGCTGTTAGTGTGCAGAGCTGCGCTTGCGGTGAGTGGGCTGGAGTTGGATGGTCTCCGGTGTGGGAGTCGGCGCCCCTGCCCACAGCATCCAATGCCAGTCCGTCATTGGTTCAGGCAACCAATCAGGCTACGTGTGTGCATCTGTTCAGCGCACACACAGTCTTTAATGACTGACCAATCGGCTCACTAATTGCTGTCAGCAGACAGCAAGGAGCCGAGAAAAAATAAATAAATATATATATATATATATATATATATATATATATACACAATCGGCACCTCCTGTAGGGGGCCGGCTGACTTTTTTTTTTTTTTTTTTCTTGTAAGCGGCACCCAAGCGCCCCTTATGGACCAGCCGCCGCTGGTCACAGTACACGTTGGCATTTATGGTTCCCTCAATGAACTGTAGCTCCTCTGTGCCGGCAGCACTCGTGCAACCCTGGACCATGACACTCCCACCACCATGCTTGACTGTAGGGAAGACACACTTGCCTTTGTACTCCTCACCTGGTTGCCACCACACTCACTTGACACCATCTGAACAAAATAAGTTTATCTTGGTCTCATCACGGTTCCAATAATCCATGTCCTTAGTCTGCGTGTCTTCAGCAAACTGTTTGCGGGCTTTCTTGTGCATCATCTTTAGAAAAGGCTGCCTTCTGGGACGACAGCCATGCAGACCAATTTGATGCAGTGTGCGGCTGAGCACTGACAGGCTGACCTCCCCACCCCTTCAACCACTGAATCAATGCTGGCAGCACTCATACATCTATTTCCCAAAGACGACCTCTGGATATGGTGCTGAGCACGTGCACTCAACTTATTTGGTCAACCATGGCTAGGCCTGTTCTGAGTGGAACCTGTCCTGTTAAACCTCTGTATGGTCTTGGCCACCGTGCTGCAGCTCAGTTTCAGGGTCTTGGAAAACTTCTTATAGCCTAGGCTATCTTTATGTAGAGCAACAGTTCTTTTTTTCAGATCCTCAGAGAGTTCTTTGCCATGAGGTGCCATGTTGAACTTCCAGTGACCAGTATGAGAGAGTGAGAGTGATAACACCAAATTTAACACACCTGCGCCCCAAGACATGGCATTTAGGAGTTTTCAGCCTGAGAACCTTCACAAAATACTGGATGGGGACCCTCCGGTTGTCTACTTCCGGTTTCCCAATGTACTTCCGGTTCGCCGCTGGTGTGTGGGGGCTAAAGGTATAAATAAAGCCCACGCTGGCTTGAGTCAATGTGCATCCACAGGCACGTACACGTCGCACTTCACCTACTAAACTGTAGGTTTCATCAGATTGAAGTGCCCCCCTGGAATTTAGTCCTATTTAAGGAGTTTGCTAAGCAATCACTTGCAGTGTACTTCCGGTGAGGTCACATCCAGCCGTGACGTAGTCATATTGACCCACCATAGGGAATTCACATAACAGTACTTCCTGGGTGAAAAAACTTCCACTGCTATCTTGTGGTTAGCAAAGATATTATATAGTGTTTTTTTATTTTTTAGGTGAATGTGTACAATGTATCCCATACTCATTCACATAGGGGGACCCATGTGAAAGGGGGCTCCCAGATTCCGATAAGCCCAGCCCGCAGACCCGACAACCACTGGCCTGGGTTGTCGGGAAGAGGCCCTTGTCCCCATGTTGAGGGTATGCAGCTTGGTATGATCCAATGGGGGTGGGGGGGGGGGGGGGCGCTCGCTTGTCTCCCACCTTTCCTGACCTGCCAGGCTGCGTGCTCGAATAAGGGTCTGGTATGGATTTTGGGGGGGACCCTGTGCAAATTTTTTTTTTTCATTTTTGTGGGGGTTGCCCTTCAAGATCCTCAGCACATGAGTCGCACCGCAAGTTCCCAAAGAGAACCATTTATTTTGAATAGAGACAAACGCCTGACGAAGCTTAACGCTGTGTATACAACTTTAAGCTGCATTTTTGAGCTTTTACCGACATCTGTGTTTATACAGCTCTAGCGCTGGAGCCCCAGAATGCGCTGGACCTGGGTTCTTTTTGGAGCTTAACCACTTGCTGACCGCCAACCGCTGGTTGACGGCGACAACGTGGTTCGATATCGCAACGGCGGCTGCGAGATCGTGCACTGTGAGCGTGCGCGCGTCGCCGGAGGCGCGCTCGCGCGCTCACTGTGTCCGGGGGGGGGGGGGGCAGGGAGCGGGTGCAGCGGACTCTATCTCCGCCGGCTACACGCGATGCCCCCCCTGCAGTAAAAGAACGGAGGTCCGTGTATGTAAACACGGATCTCCGTTCTGTCAGATGGGGAAAGGCTGTGATCACAGCCTTCCTCTATATGGAAGCTGTGATCACTCCCCTTCCCCTGCTAGGGCAGCCCACATACAGTTAGAACACCCCCAGGGAACACGGTTAACCCTTACAGCTCCCCCCCAGGTTAACCCCTTCACTGCCAATGGCATTTACACAGTAATCAGTGCATTTTTATAGCACTGATCGCTGTATAAATGCCAATGGTCCCAAAAAAGTGTCAAAATGGTCCGACATGACCGCCGCAATATCGCAGTACCGCTAAAAATCGCAGATCGCCGCTATTACTAGTAAAAAAAATAAAAATAAAAACCCCAAAAAATGAATTCTCATCATCCGTAAACGCTGCAACTTTTGCGCAAACCAATCAATAAATGCTGATTGCGATTTTTTTTTTTATCACAAATATGAGGAAGAATATAAAATCGGCGAAAACCGTTGGGAAAAAATGTTTTTTTATATTTTTTAGGATTTGTATTTTAGCAAAAAGTAAGAAATGTGGGTTTTTTTGCAAAATTGTCGCTTTTCTTTTGTTTATAGTGGCAATCAGAAATGACGCAGTG
This sequence comes from Glandirana rugosa, assembly GCA_018402905.1. NCBI lineage: Eukaryota > Metazoa > Chordata > Amphibia > Anura > Ranidae > Glandirana > Glandirana rugosa. The sequence continues at coordinate 665,869 of BLSH010367311.1, forward strand.
CTGATCAAATACCACCAAAAGAAAGCTCTATTTGTGGGGAAAAAAGGACGCAAATTTTGTTTGGGTACAACGCTGCACGACCGCACAATTGTCAGTTAAAACGATGCAGTGCTGAATCGCAAAAAGTGCTCTGGTCATAAAGTGTGAAATCCTTCCAGGGCTGAAGTGGTTAAAAAGCCTATGCCACGTACAGCACAAAAACCGGCGTGTGTGTGTGTTTATGAGGCCATTGAATAACATGGAGAGGTGGTTTTAACTACTTCAGCCCTGGAAAGAATTTACCTCTTCCTGACCAGAGCACTTTTTGAGATTCAGCACTGCATCGCTTTAACTGACAATTGCGCAGTCATGTGACGACGTACCCAAATGAAATTGACGTCCCTTTTTATCCAAAAATAGAGCTTTCTTTTGGTGGTATTTGATCACCTCTACGTCACTTCTGATCACCGCTATAAACAAAAAAAATTGCGACAATTTTGAAAAAAAAACAATATTTCTTACTTTTTGCTATAATACATATAAAAAAAAATATATAAAAAAACTAATTTATTCATCAGTTTTGGCCGATATATATTCTTCTACATATTTGTGGTAAAAAAAGAAGTCGCCACATTTACAAACCATGAGAATTCATTTATGGCGTTTTTATTTTTTATTTATTTTTTTACTAGTAATGGCGGTCTGCGATTTTTAGCGGGACTGTGATATTGTGGCCAACATGTCGGACACTTTTGACACTTTTTTTGGGACCATCAGAATTTATATAGCGATCAGTGTTATGAAAATGCACTGATTACTGTGTAAATGTCACTGGCAGGGATGGGGTTAACATGCAGGGGGCGATCTAGGGGTTAAATGTGTTCCCTGTGTGTGTTCTAACTGCATGGGGGCTGGGCCGGCAGGGGCATGACAGATCTAACTGATCCCAATCACAGTATATCTGCATGAGCAGGTCGGCAAGCGGTTAAGCTGTATAAAAAAGCTCAAACGCGGCAGTAAAAACATCTGTGTGTATCCTTAAAGTTCACTTGTCATGCCAAGTGCCATCTAAAAAAAATACTAGTTGCCTTGCTGGTATGATCAACCATATCCTTAAGTTTAAAGCCCAACTCCAGGAAAAAAAGGCTTGTTTCCCATGCAGTGGGGCAATGCCAACACTGCACGGGTTAACTGCTAGTTTTTTTTCTAGGGTAGAGGAGAGTGGGGATATATACTTACCTGGATCCTCCCAGCACAAGGCAAGTCAAGCACCGCATGCTCCAGCGGACAAGAATAGCAACTCATCATGCCCAAAGAAGGCTCCATAGACCTGGAACAGTCCACTGCTGGACCGTGGGGGAAGAAATTGTTTTCCTAAGCATCTGGTGAGAACATCTTTATGCTCATCCCAAGACAAAATGAGCAGTTGACCTTTTGCAATGTGGGCACAGCCCCACTGCATGGGAAAACTTTTTTTTTTCCCTCAATTTGAGCTTTAAGTTACTGACCCAGAATTAGAATGCCGATCAGGAAAGTCAGAAAAAAAACATACTTTTTCAAGGTCCCTTGAAACAAATGTGCAGAGTGGGTGCAGTCCCTGTACATATCTTTGCACTTTGATGTTTTGTTATAGATACAACTGAGCATTTTTAAATTGTGCTCCACCCTTAAATATTTGTCAATGCAGTTTAATTCCTGTGTGCTTAATGTTGCCATTTGGTATATTCCCCAGTTAGTACAGCAAGAGACACTTCTTGAAAGAGGCGTTTAACTGAAGTGGTTGTAAAGTCAGGTTTTTATATTAATGCATATGCATTAAGATAAAAAGCCTTCTGTGTGTGGCAGCACTCCCTAATACTTATCTGAGCCCTCTCTCTATCCAGCGGTGTCCCTGAGTGCCTTGGCCATCCAGGACTCTCCCTCTTGATTGGCTGAGACATAGCGGCACCATTGGCTCCTGCTGCTGTCAATCAAAGTCAGCCAATCAGGAGAAAGAAGGGACGGGGCAAACTGCTGCTTCATGTCTGAATGGACACAGGGAGCTGTGGCTCGGCTTGGGTGCCCCCATAGCAAGTTGCTTGCTGTGTGGGCACTCAACAGGAGGGAGGGGCCAGGAGAGACGAAGAGGGAGGATATGGGCTGCTCTGTGCAAATCCACTGTACAAAGCAGGTAAATATAACATGTTTGTTATTTTTATAGAAAAAAAACTGAAACTTTACAATCAATTTAAACCTACCAGACATTCAGTCATGTTTTTAGAAAGGGGGTGTAGCAAGCAAAAGTTTTCGGTATTGGCTTAAGTGAATGTGGTGACAGTTGAGAAGATATTTTTTTTAAAGCTATTATAGCTAAACAATTGATTCTTCTGCATGCGGAGAGTAGTCCAAACATACCTTTTGTCAAACCGATATATTGTGTGCAATGAATACTTGTATGTTATAGCTTTATTTGTCAGGGTTTCATCTTTCATGTTGTCTTAGGAAACATTTCTTACTTTAAACACAAATAGGATTTGAAATTTGACTATTCTTTAACTTTAAGGCCTCTTTCACACAGCAGTTTACATGCAGCCACAAGATTGCAGCGGCACGAATCTGCAAATTCTTGCTGCCATAATGACCGGGGCATGAGAACAATAGCAGCCGCTCGGCCTATTTAAACGAATAACAGGCTGTGACAGCAACCGTCACTGTTTGCATGTAGCCACACACATAGCAGTTACCTACAGTTCGTGATAGATGTCCAAGCCTGGACGCAGTCAGCTATATCCAGGCTTGGACATCTCTCCCTAACCACAGGTAATCGCTTTGTGTGCAGCTAGATGCGAACAGCTGTGGCTGCTGTCAGCCTGTCATTATTCTAAATTGGCTGAGAGCTATTCACATTCTTTGTATGAAACTGAAATACTGCCTATCTACATTTAAAGAATGTTACCCCATCATTTCATATTCCTGATGTTTCTGTTGTACCATGTACTTATGTTAAGTATTTTGTCCTCTTTGTATTTTTTCCTTTGTGTGAAATACCTGGTCATCCTGCCAGCCCCCTGCTTTTCTATTTCAAACTGACCATGCTAGGCATGAGATTACATCATTTCCCGCATGGTCCGTTTTCTGCCTGTGCTGAGAGAGCAGCCTGCCTTTCCTCCAATTGCCAAGACTTAAGCTGACATTTTCCCCTGCATCCCTGTAATATATATTACACACACACACACACACACACACACACACACACACACACACACGTTGCCTATTGTTTTTCTGTTTTGAACTGAATGGGTTGCTTTACAAGGTAAGGGTTCACAATACTAATTAAATTACCTACATATATTTAAGGTTCTAACGCTGAGATGGTTTTCCATAGCCACAGGTTGCACCCTCTTTCTTGCATAGCGCATAAAAGGTAAAATGTGCTTTCTCTCATTCGACTTCTTGATTCACGTACTTTGTAAGATGAGTGTTAAAGTTTTATTTTGTTGTAGTCTAATATAAAACTTGGCTGTGTTCATAGGTTACAAGGCAGATCCATGAGCATGAGCAGGAGAACGAGTTGCGGGAACAGATGTCAGGATATAAGCGGATGCGGCGCCAGCACCAGAAGCAGCTGATCGCCCTGGAGAATAAGCTGAAGGCTGAGATGGACGAGCACCGCCTTAAGCTGCAGAAGGAGGTGGAGACTCATGCCAACAACGCGTCCATCGAGCTGGAAAAGCTTTCCAAGAGGCAAATCGTAGGCATGGATAAAGAGGTAAAAAAGTACCAATCTGGTAAACATAATTGTGCAGAAGTCTGTTAAACCTCTTGATCCCTTTAACACCCATCATCTACAGGAAAGGTTAACATGCATGAGTTTTTGAGATTTTTTAAAAAAACTGCATTTCCTATAATAGTCAACCAGAATTAATCTTGTTCTTATCTGAATTTAGTAAAGTGAATTCAGATTGTCTGTGGGTTACTGCAGTTGACATGCAGTGCTTTGCACTTCTCTCCCCTTTTGTTACCACGTGTAGACAAGTGTGCCCAATTTCAATTTATATTAAACATCTACTTGAAGTTGAGTAGCCACCTGTTGCTTTAAGTGTGGTGGGTGTCACATAATGATTATCTCATGACCCTGGTTTGAAGACTCCAATCCAAAAAACTGTATCTGGCATTCTGTGTAACTTGTTTCATATTTCCATCCTGTAGTAAGGGAATGATTGGCTACCAGGGGGAAACTAAGATTTGGAAAATGTGCCCTTCAAGTGATTGATTGTAAACCCTTATATATACCCAGTGAAGTGACTAGCATCAGGGTATACACAGAGCTGAAACAAATCCTCCTACATATGTTGTACCTGTTTACACACATTTTGCACAGCATCTGCCAGCTCTGCAAAGCATGGGGTTGGGGATCTGAAGTCTCACACACCAGAGCTCAGTGGGGAGAGCTCTGAGCCTTGATTGGAGGGGACACACCGCTCTCCTCACAGTACACAGGAACATGCACAGCTGTAACTGTCACAGGCTGTGTGCTGGAGCTCTCCTCCCCATCATCAGTTATTTCTTGGTGGTGGGAAGAGCTGTCAGAAGTGGCTAATGCAGATAACAGAAGATGGAGGTAGCAGAGAGAAATTCAATTCAGTGCTTTGGATAGAGACAAGTACACCATATTGAAGGATGTGCTTTATTCATAATTCATATCTGAGGTTTACAACCACTTTTAAGAAACATTTAAAAAACATCAATACAAAAAGGTTTATTACCCATAAAGGGTATTCTAGTTTACTTGTATATCTATTCTGTCCGCTCTTGAACCTCTTGCTAAAGGTTATGCACAATGCAGCTTATTTTGTATAGATGCTGAGACCCACTTTAGTGTTTACTTTCTCTCTACAGTACATTTGGTTAGATGGGTAACTCAGGCTAATCGTTTCTTCTTCCTCTGTTCATACTGTTTAAAACTTTTTTTTTTTTTTTTTTTTTTTTACACCTGCATGGTATAAGCTGGGATTTTCTTTTTAATCAAGGATGATCCTTGACTTGTCGAATTCATAGTATTTGGAAAGTTGTCTTGGAAGTTAAGTTGACCATAGACATATTGAAATTCAACTCTTTCAGCATCTATAGGCAGGCTAGTTGTACAGAAGTCAATCTATCTATCGTCTTCAGTATAACCAGCCTATCTGGGTTTTTTCGTAAAAACATTGTCGGCGACTATTGCCACCAGAAGTGATCATTGTATTCTGACGGTGGGGAAACATCCTGCTTTCAGAATACAATAGTGCAGCAGGAGGGATTCCCACATCAACACAGTCTGTGGTTGAAGGAAAGAATATTGCATAACCTATGGTCAGCCTTACTCTACGTTTGTAATTTTGGAGTACTGTATTCTTAAAAATGTTCCTTACTCCATTA
>BLSH010367311.1:674553-689663 GCA_018402905.1 Glandirana rugosa
TTTTTTTCCCTTTTTGATCTGCAAACACCTAGGGCGTGTTCTCTACAATTACATAAAGGTGACCACTGGCTGTAAGGACATGGTTTGGACGTAGGTCTTGACAAGAGGTCCGGTCTCTGAAGTAACAGTAGGTACCATACTTTCCTCCTGGAGAACAGTTCTGGATGCAGGTTTGGTACAGGAATGTCGGTCACCAGTGGAAATACATTAACATCTCTTGTGCGGGATCCACAAACGTCTAGTTTTTCCCTTTTTTTTCCTGGACTATCTGGTCAGTTGACCAATTAAACAGGGCAGTAGGGTTTACTCCTACTGGATTGCTTTGACTTGGTTTTTGCCAGGGCTCATTTTTTCTGTGTTAAAATATGGCAGATAAAAGAAGAAACAAGGTGTGCCAAACTAAGTGCAGTATGAAATGCAAACTGGGTTTATTGCAAACAGCCAAATGGATACTCACAAAACATAAGTAATAGGCATGTAGAAGTAAGCCCTTCTGAGGCAAGTGTGGTCACTTCTCCTGGGCAAAGGCAGTGCTGGCAGGTTATATATCAGACAGATAGGGAGAGGACCATCCGGCTGTGTGACAGTCCCTCACAGCCTGTTCCAGGAACCAGCTTGGAATGCAGCATAGTGCAGAAAACCGTAAGTTCAGACGTCCCGTCAGCTACCAAGGGCCAATCAAGTGACAAGTTTAATGTCTCCACATTTTCCTCAGACCTGAATAGTGGTAGGATGAGCTGCGCTGATATAGATAGCCCGGCAGGGCATGTCTATAGGACAACGTTAAGCTGAACTAAACTAAAACCAGCACTAGGGGAAAGATGATAAGTCTAAACAGTACTGCATCCTGTCCCCTGCATACAACTCTACACTAATGGAGTTCTATATATGCCTGATAGAAGTTATTATTCTAAAAGAACTATATAAAGCATTCAATGTAATACATTACGATACTATTCTCTAAAATCATAAAAAACGTTAAACCACGTGTAATATTATGCTTAAAAATTGATTGTAAATAATTCATTATAATTCATTAAAAAAGCCATTAAAAAAAGTTAAAAACACAGTATTTGATAGAAAATATCATAATTGATGCAAGACAACAGACATAATCACAACAAATATCACAAAACTGGTGGAATAATGGCAAAAAGAAGAGGAGAGATTAATATATACCTGTGTATGCATGTATATACATGCATCATACACATCCGCGCACACAATCAGTGACAAAAGTAAGCATGATGTAATATTATAGTAGACATGAAGCAATATTATAGTTGTTTACTTACAATCCTACTGTATGTAGGTGGTAGAGCCATGTCACATATACCATATAATCTGTAACAATATAATGGTATTAGTACTAATGTAAATTATGTCGGGATAACTAATAATATATTACACATACGAAAACAAAAATGAGGATACTATCTGCGTGTGAAGATATATGGACTCTCTTATGTTATTAAATTACCATGTGTACCTCAATCGCCTCATTGAGGCCTCAGGGCGCCAAAGAATTTAGGGTGTATATCCAGAAGGTTTCCTGGCTACACAACCTCTGGAGGGTATTTGTCGGTTATCCACTTAATCACCCACACTCAAAGTCCCTCGGTGGATTGTGAGTGGTACTTGTAAAAATGGCGTGGACCGCTAAGTTTAGGATTGCCCTCTTCCACGGACCGACAATGCTCGCCGAACCTGGCCCTTAGGGTCCTGATGGTTCTGCCGCTGTAGTACAGGCCACATGGACAGGACAAATAATATACCACATGAGGGGTAGAACAGTTGTAAAAGGATTTGAGAGGAAAATTATTACCAGCGGAAGAGAGAGATTTTTTTTCCATGGGGAACATGTGGGCAGGGCAGACATAATGGTTTATAACAACGGTACATGCCCACTAACGGAATGTGTGAGTTGTTTGTTTATGGGAAGTTTAGTGGATGTTTTTATTTTACTGGGGGCTATTTTACTTTTTACATTTTTTTTCCCTCCTGTAAGAAAATTTTGGTACTGCAGATATGGAAGATGCTAAATGAGGGTCCTGGGTGAGATTGGACCAATATTTTCTAAAAATGTTTTCGGTTTTCCGATGAGTATTATGATGATGTGTAATGAACCAAATAGATGGTTCCTGTTTTTTTGTGAACACTGGTATATTTTCAGTACGGTATTGAGAGGCTGCTTCATCCACCAGGTCGGAAGGATAACCCTTGTCCAAAATCGTACTCTCAAGGCCTTCACTTTGTACCATATAGTCTTCCAGTCTGGTGCAATTTCTCCTAAGCCGATGGAACTTTCTTTTGGGAACATTACGAATCCACCTCGAATGATGGCAGCTCGAGTAATGCAGGAAAGAATTTCCTGCTGTGGGTTTCGTGTAGCTTTTCACAGCGTTGGCAGAATCCATTTGGAACACTTCTAAATCCAAAAAGCACCATGACTGGGGATCAAATACTGAAGTAAAGGACAGACCAAAGCTGTTGGAATTGCAATAAGCCACAAACTAGAAAAATATGTCCCTGGGGCCATACTAAATTATGATAACATCGATGTAACGGCCGTAGAAGAACAGGTGTGCCACAAATGGGTTGTTGTCCCAGATGCACCTGGTCTCCCACAGTCCCATTGTGATATTAGCATAGTTGGGGGCAAAATTTGCCCCAATCTCCGTCCCTCGTTTTGTAAGGGATGGCGATGGGAGCAAATTTTGCTCCCAGCTGTGCTAATATCACTATGGGGCTGTGGGAGACTAGGTGCATTTGGAATAACCTATTTGCGACACACCTTGTCTTCTACGGCCGTTACATGAAGTTTTTGGACAAGGGTTATCCTTCTGACTTGGTGGATAAAGCAGCCTCTCTATACCGTACTGAAAATATACCAGTGTCCACAAATAACCATCAGGAACCATTTATTCAGTTCATTACACAATGTCATAATACTAATACTAATAAGAAAACCGAAAACATTTTCAGAAAACACTGGTCCATTCTCACCCAGGATCCCCATTTAGTATCTTCCATATCTGCAGTACCAACATTTTCTTACAGGAGGGCAAAACATTTAAAAAGTAAAATATCCCCCATTGAACGAAGAACATCCACTAAACTTTCCATTAATAAACAACTCACACTCATACCGTTAGTGGGTATATACTGTTGTATTAACCATTAGGTCTGACCTGTCCACATATTCCCCATGGTAAAAAATCTTTCTCTTCTGCTGGTAATAATTTTCCTCTCAAATCCTTTTACAACTGTTCTACCTCTCATGTGGTATATTATTTGTCCTGCCCATGTGGCCTGTACTATGTTGGCAGAACCATCAGGACCCTAAGGGCCAGGTTCGGCAAGCATCATCGGCCCGTGGAAGAGCGCAATCCTAAACTTGGCGCCAAGTACCACTCACAATCCACCGAGGGACTTCAGGTGTGGGTGATTGAGTCGATTCCTGACAAATACCCTCCAGCCGAACGTTTCTAGAGGTTGTGTAGCCAGAAAACCTGGATACACACCCTAAATTCTTTGGTGCCTTGAGGCCTCAATGAGGAGATTGAGGTACACATGGTAATTTAATAACATACGAGAGTCCATATATCTTCACAGATAATATCCTCATTTTTGTTTTCGTATATGTGTAATACATTAGAAGTTATCCCAACATAATTTACATTAGTACTAATACCATTATATTGTTACAGATTATATGGTGTATATGCATCATGGCTCTACCACCTACATACAGTAGGATGGTACGTAAACAACTATAATATTGCATCATGCTTACTTTTGTCACTGATCGTGTGTGTATATATATATATGTATACACAGGTATACTTTCATCTCTCCTCTTCTTTTTGACTTTATCCCACCAGTTTTGTGATGTTGTGATTATGTCTGTTGTCTTGCATCAATTGTGTTACTTTTTTTATCAAATACTGTGTTTTTTTTAACAATTTTTTTAATGAATTATAATTAATTATTTACAATCAATCTTTAAGCTTTATATTACACGTGGTTTAACGCTTTTAATGATATTAGTAAATAGTATCATGTATTAAATTGAATGTTTTATATAGTTCTTTTAGAATATTGACTTGTATCAGGCATATATAGAACTCCATTAGTGTAGAGTTGTATGCATAGGACAGGATGCAGCACTGTTTAGACTTATCACATTTCCCTTAGTGTGGGTTTTAGTTTAGTTCATTATCCCAAAGACACGCCCTGCCGGGCTGTCTGTATTGGCGCAGCTCATCCTACCACTATTCAGGTCTGAGGAAAATGTGGAGACATTGAAACACGTCACCTGATTGGCCCTTAGTAGCTGGCGTCACTTCCGGTATTCGGCGTTACGCTGCGTTCCAAGCTGGTTCTGGGAACAGGCTGTGAAGGACTGTCACATGTCCGGATGGTCCTCTCCTTATCTGCCGGATATACACCCAGCCAGCACTGCCTATGCCCAGGAGAAGTGACCACACTTGCCTCAGAAGGGCTTACTTCTACAAACAATAAATCCAGTTTGCATTTCATACTGCACTTAGTTTGGCACATCTTGTTTCCTCTTGTATTGATTCTCAGAGTTGCTTCACCCTCAGGGGAGCTGCCACAAGTGTACTTCCATCTACAGTTATGGAATCTTATGGACTTTTTTGACATTTTTTGATATTGATAAGACTGATTTATTTGCTCCATAGCCTCCACTGGCTCCGTTCTTTTTCCTTAAAATATGGCAGATGGCTTGCCGTTGTTAGTGTTTGGTTGCAAACGAGCATCCCTTTCTTCTTTAAACTTCTGCCAGTTTCAGCCTATAATGTGGATCACAATTTGTGGTCCAAAGACTTTATATTTGCTCTGGCTGCTAAGCAGGATCAGGGTCAGGGTCCTGATGAACACAGTGATGGGATCCGGCTTGTTGGTGAAAATTTTTTTTTTCACATACTATCACCAGTCCGTGTTTCTGATCACTGCCAGACCAGTCATATGCTGACGATCCGGTGACAGTATGTAAAAAAAAAAATTGGTGGGGGGGGGGGGACTTTGGGGTGTCTATTTTTCCAATAAGAGGTTATTTTGGTGGTATTTGTATTGTCCTGGCAATCAGGATTGATCAATTTTCAGGTATATATACCATAGGTGATAGATTCTCTAGCTTTCCTACAGACTAAATAATAAACATGGATTTGGGTTATTTTTACCACAGAAATGTAGCATTACAAAATTTGACCTAAATTTATGAAGAAAGATTATTTATTTGCAATATTATTACAAACTAAGAAGCCAAATGGTTAAAGCCAACTTTGAGAATGACCAAAACTGCGCTTTAAAACACTTCAAGGTTTAAATGCTGGTTAACTCGGAGGGCAGAGGAATAGGGTGTAATATTTGCCTTATTTCTTACTCCGATAGGTTTCCTCCATCTGTTTTTTAATGGTCCCCCCTATTTTCTAAGATGAAGTTGCAGGATCAAAATGTGAAAGTGGCAACTGAAAGTTCCCAGTTGACGTAATAAAGTACAATGCAAAGCCAGTAGCCCTGCATTGTATGTAAGGATGTCAAGCTCCTGCCCACAACTTGAATTGGAGTAGAGCAATGGAGCGAGAAGTAAGGGTAAGTATTACCTCAATCCTCTACAACTAGGGTTACCAAACTTTAACCACCACTACAAGGGTAGTTTTCGATTCCCGAAGTTGGGTTATACCTACTTGACAGTGCATGCAGCTGCAGAGAGGTCAGAGATGGAATGTGTAAAAGCACTTTAATGCTTAATATGTAAATCATTTATTATTATGCCTGGGCATAGATTCACTTTAAATTAGAATTGGCTGTGCTGTTCACCACCAGATTCATATGGTTAGTTTGGCATTTTGTGGTGCCTGCAAATATAAGTTCTTTGAGTCTAGAGAGGATATGTGGAATGACTTGTAGTTCTTAGTGGGTGAGATTGTGGATGGCTGGGAGGAGGGGCATATACAAGGAGCTTAGGTACTCATTTGCATTGCCTGCCATTCACTTAAAGGCCCGTACACACAATGAGAATATGGGATGGAAAAAAAAGCATTTGTCCGATAACCTATTCGTTAGTACACAGCTTTCGCGAGACCATCATGACCATCCTGCGAAAATAAGGAACAAGCACAAAAAATTTCTCGTACAATAACATAAACGATTTTCGTGTAATTAGTATAGTATTTCTTCGAAAAGAATTGTGTGACCCAGACCACACATGCTCAGAAGCAAAAGAATACAATACATTACATCACTTCCGAAGTTGTATCCTGCCTTACGAGAATTTTCGTAACTTTAGTAAGCTATTAGTTTTCGATCATTCATACGACATTTTCATCGTGTGTACTAGGCGAGCAGATGTGGATGCGCACAACAGACCCGGAGTCTCCTGGTCTGACAATCAAATGACACAGCAAGTGAGCGGGTCAGACTTTGGAATCTTAAATTCCCGCATGTTCCCACTATTGCTCATTGTAAAATGAACTTTGCAGGCATAGTGGCCACTGGTCACAGTAATGGGAAATTAAAGGGGCAGAGACATTCTTCTGACTGATTCAAGAGGAGATTTCTCAGTGTGAGAACACTTGTATTGCATAACATAGAAGTTATGGAAAAATAAGAAATTACTTTTGAAGTAATGCTTAAAAAAGTCTGCTCAGAGCTCGGCTTTAAGGCTGGCCATACATGATACAATTTTCTTACAATTCTCTTAAAATTTTCTGTACAATTTTCTTTAGATTTACCTTTTAACTATATAGTACAAGGGCCTGCCTAATTGGATAAAATTTGAAAGTGTTGTTTAGTTTTGACCTCCATATTATATGGTTTGTGGTAAATCTAAAGGAAAATTGTACAAGAAAATTGAACATGTATAGGCAGCCTTAGACCCCATACACACTATACAACTTTTGTTGTCCGATTTCCTTTAGATTTACCAAAACCATATAGGGTCTGATTGCATACAAATTGAAACTCTTAGGCCTCATACACACGGATGTTTTTTGACGCCGGCATTTTCTGGCATTTTTTGCAACTCTCCATGTTAGTCAATGGCCCCATAAAACGCAGACGTTTTTGAGCTGTAGATGGCGTCGGCGTTAGTGAGCTGAAACTAGAACCCATGGCCAGTGCGTTCTGAGGCTGTAACGTTTTGGCATTTTTTGACGCCGACGCCGCAAAACGTTGACAAACGCCAACTAATATTGTACCGGCATTAACTGGCGTTTACTGGCGTTTTTTGACGCCAACGTTTTTAGGTTGAAAAATAGCAGAGGGATGATTTTTTTTTAAAAACGCATATTGACGCCAACGCTCACTAACGCCGATGCATAACGCCGAAAAACGTCGATTTTTTTTTTTTTTTTTTCCCTTGACATCGGGCCCGACATTTTGTTTATTTTTTAAGAAACGTCCGTGTGTGTGAGGCCTTAAGGTTTGGTAAATCTGAAGGAAAAAAATCTACAGAAAATTGTATAGTGTATATCCAGCTTAAATCTTGTATGAGAAAGTACTATGTTGTCTGAAATGTGATATCCCAACCTTTCTTCCTTCTCTCTGAGCTTGAGCAACAGGGCTGTCAAACTCCTAGTATTGGAGCTTTGCCCTATGACCGCAGGTAAATGTGTGTGATTTTTCTTCAGGGCTGTTCCTTCGCTACCTGGTTTGTCACAGACTCGGAGCAAATATGGACACTCGACCTGCACATTCTTGTTCTGAGTCGATGACACAATATTGAAGGTAGGATAAGGTTTATAGTCTTGGATCATTAAGGACCTTCAAAAAACAGTTCGAAATCCATTTTTTTTTTTAACTTTGGAAAATTCTCTTTAAAGTAGAAGTTTACCCTAATACCAAAATCTGTAAATCTACTGCCATCAACAATCTAAGGCTAACCTATCAAATCCTGTAAAGAAGAAATCACTATACATACCTTGTCTGAAGTTGCTTCGGCCCGTTCACACGCGGAGCTGTCAGCGGCAGCTTCTCTGTGGAGGCAGGTGCAGAGGAGGCAGCCAACAACAGAAGCCCCATAGTAATTCTATGGGTGACGTCACTTCCCAGGCATTTCCCAACCGTTGTCGGCTGTCTCTTCTGCAGAGCTTCCGCCACTGGAGACAGGACTGGAACGCCAGAAAAGGTATGTATAACGTTTTCACTTTACAGGGCTAGATAGGTTAGTCGTTGATTGTTGATGTCAGTAGATTTAGAGATTTTAGTATTAGGGTAAACTTCCACTTTAAGGCTAGGTTCACACGAATGTGTTTTGCAGTGCGTTTGCAGAAGCACACTACAGTCAATTTAACATAAATTTATATGGGTCACGTTAACATCTATGCAGTTTCCAGCGATGCGTTTTTTGGAAAGGTGCAGGGACTTTTTTTTTTTTTTTTGTTTATAGCTCCATAGACAGTGGAATTTCATCAAAAATGCATGTACATGCATTTTTTGTGCGGTTTCCTGCATGTCAACAGACGCATCCTTCTAGCAACAATCACCCCTTTACAACATTTAGAACATATATGCAGCATCCAGGGGGTATGCTTTAGATCCGGACGCTGCATATATGTATTCTTGTGTTTTTGTGCTGGGAACGTGCTGCACGGTGCACTCTCAGCAGAGAAACCGGCCTCTCATCGGGAGCCCCGGCTCTAATACGAAAGATCGGAATCCAGCACTCCTAGTTCCCAGTCACCTGATCGTTGTGATAACCTCTGATTTGGCTATCACAGTGATCTGTCACATGGCCCATAATAATAATAAAAAATTGAAGACAAATGGCTAGATCAAGGTTTGATCTAGCTCAAGGTTAGTGTTGGGGTCAAGTTAAGTTGCATTCTGGGATGTTCATAAAAATACATCGCACTAGGTATAAAAATATGACTACATATATCTATGAAACAAATTAAACCACATGAAGGAGTATACAAGTCCTATAAAGTGATTATAAAGTGCTTGTGCTCAAAATCTTCAGTGTAAGACAGGTGCTCTACTAGTGCTCAATACAAGTGCCCCACATGGATGTGCACTCACCCCAGATGTGGACCAACTATTTCTAGTGTGGTCACTTGTGACGTTGGGGAATCCACCCCTGCGTGATGTCTTAGCCGGTAGCTCTCTCTATAGGGTTAATCCCTGGGCCTCCTATTCCTAATGCGGTCTCTTGCACTTTTGGGGATTCCACCCCTATATATAATCCTTAATGGCAGGCACCTCACTGAGTTACTGCTCAGATGGTATTGTGGAAAACACATAGCGTAAAAATGTACATTTATTTGACGTAGGTATAAAAACAGGTATATTGACTCACATCTTAAGGTGCCTGAAACCTGGCACCCAGTGTATGCAGCATGAATTAATTCCAGTCCGCTCTGGCCAGCATGTAGTCTACATTTTTCATAAGGTCTCACATTTCTAGGCCTTATGCATTAATACAGTATGTGCAGTCTTTAGAGCTTGGTGATGCACATTTACTATTCTGTTTCAGTTTGATTGTTACTTTCAATAATGTTTCTCAATACTACTAGACATTCTAAGTTTGACACATGCACTTGTCAAAGTTACAAGTCAATCAACATATGCACATTATGACTGCAGATCAAAAATGATTGTTCTTTAACTGCTTGCCGTCTGGCTCATACAGATAAAGTGGATACCCAAATGCCCACCTGTGTTTCCTCCTGTACTGTCTGCTTGTGCACACTCTTGGTATGTCCCTTGATCACAACGGATCACAGATCGGGGTACAAGCCCAATTTGATTGGTCCTGTACCTTGTGATTGATGTGACCAATCACCTCATTCACAGTAGTAATACTAAATACAGTTTTTTGTTTATGAAGCTTATATTTACTACTGTGATCCCATGGTACAGTGCCAATGAAATTGTTCTTTTACCATGATCACTGTGGCCAATAACCGTGATCACAGTAGTAAACACAGTCTGCATGAATGCAGCCAAACAGTGTTAGGCGTCATTGCTCATCATAGTGTAAAAAAAAAAAAAACCTAAGCACCTTCCTAAAGCAGTACAGTCACTATGGTGACACTGCACTGTTCTGGCGATGGTATGTAGAAAATACTGTCACGAGAGCAAGTGCAGTGTCACTATGGTGACATTATACAGCTGTGGCTGGTTGCTCTGTATGCACTGTACTGTATGTCAGTGCCACCACGTATTGTCTGATCACTGCCACAGCGCTACATTGTCACCAGGCCGCACCAATCAGTGTCTCTAATCACCTTCACACCAGTTCAAGTGCCCTTGATCATCACCACACCGGTCCCTGTGTCCCTGATCATCATCACACCAGTCCCATTGTCCCCGATCACCACCACACCAATAAAAGTGTCACCATAAGAACTCATGTCACATGTGTGATGTTCTCTGAAGAACATTGTTTGGATCATTCTTTAGAGAGCAGTTCACTGCCTGCTTTAACCCCTAGGACACCACAAAAGCACCCCCATTCACTTGAATAGTTTTTAATCAGCAGGCATACAGGGGGTATAATTCCTGCCACTGCTGCGAGGCAAAGCATTGCAGCCGATACATGGCTACAGCCCCTGCCTGCTAGCTCTGCAGCTAAAAAAGGTAGCAGTTGAGAGGTGGTAAAACTGTGGCTCAATGGTGAACCCCACCCCTCAATTTCAAGGGTTAATGAGCCCTAATAGTGCAGCCAGCAACAGTGTCTTCGATAACCACACCAGTTAGTGTCGCCAGACCAGTGTATGCCACCAACCGCATTCCTTATCACTGCCAGCCTAATTGCAGTGTCACCAGACCAGTGTAAACCAGCAATGGTGTCCCTGATTGTCCCACACCAGTCCCAGTGTCACTAGGCCAGTGTAAGTCTGCCACAGTTATCCTGAATGCTTCCACATTAGTCCCCAGTGTCCCCACACAAGTGTAAGCCAGCAACAATGTTCCTAATCACCACCCCACTAATGCAGGTTTGCCTTATGCCGCCTCTACTGACCCAGGCCTGTTTATTGACAACATTTCTGCCTGCTCCCTGGACCAATCCTTTGCCTGTTTGCTGACCATGTCTGTGCTTGCCCCCTGAATTCATCCATCTGCACATCGGACTGACGACATTCCTGTGAGACACCAGTCCCAGCCATTTCCTGTGTACAGCTGCGCTCCTGAAACTACAGAAACATTTTGTTTTTCTTTTCTTCAGTCTCCTGTACTTCCTGGCCAATGGTCATAGCATTACTGGGGTCAGCCACGTACCAGTAGGTTAGATTTGCTTGGCTTCTAGGAACAAGGACTGCTATGGGTGACGGTACCGTAACTATATTCCCTGACCACTCAACATTTACAGTACATTGGTTTTGGTACAATTGGTTGATTTGTGTGCAGGGCCGGCCCTACCATGGGTCCCAGGCGGCACTTTAGGAGGAGCGGCACTCAGCCCAGGTAGAAACACGGGCGTTCTGACTGCCCGTGCCGCCTGCCTGCTGTCTGAGTGTCTGTCATGATCATTCATTGCGCTGGGCTGCTGGGCGGCAGGCAGGGTCACTCATTCACCACTGCACTGTCTGCACACTCTGGCTCTGCACAGATTAGTCGTCAGCAGCACTGTGTGCGGCGGCTGTGCTGGGCGGGCGGGGCTTGAGTCAGGAGCGGAGCAGGGGTGGACCATGGACTGGAGCGGCGGCGGCACGCTTTCTCCGCAGCGCTGACTCCATCGAGGATGAGGTGGACGTGGTGGAAGTTGGAACACAGTCAGCAGCCAGGACAGGCAGCCGCAGGCCGCAGACTCCGACCGCAGAGCAGCCTTTAGGCACCGACACCAGCGGCGGCAGCCAGTACCCAACCACCCGACAGCCACTTCCAATCCGCCACAGCACCACCGCTGAGGAGCTGCCTCACCCTGACACCCTCTACCTGCAGACAGTGCAGCGAGTCCGACTTCCAAGTGTGAGTGCAACTGCAGGCAGTACTGTAAGTACACAAAAAATCAATGTCTAACGTGCACTCACAAATTTGTGACACAAGAACTTGCCAAGGTGGGCAGCCAGAAAGCCTTGATTAAAGTGTGGCACAGTGGCATTATTATGTGATTGTGGGCAGACTGGGCAGTGGACATGGGGAGATTTTCATCTTAGATCATGGCCCAGTGTATTAGTATATTAATATCTACATATTATATATACTAATACACTATATATACACATATGTATGTGTACATTTCAGTGATTATCTTTGACCTATAGGGAAATAGATGTAAATTATATAGCATCTGTGTATATTTATATGTTTTCCTTTAGCACCAGCCCATTTCTATATCTACATTGTGCCGTTGTATTAAGAAGCTGCTGGTTGTTAAAGCGGTTGTATCCCCTAATATTTAACTTTTACCTACAGGTAAGCCTATAATAAGGCTTACTTGTAGGTAAATTAATATCTCCTAAACCTGTGCGGTTTAGGAGATATTCACCCTGCATGCAGCCACTGACATCACGGCAAAGGCCCAGCGCATATCGCCAGACCTTGCCGGAAACATGGGCTCCAGCACCGATGCGTGGGAGTGACGTCTGGGGGGATCCTTCTTGGTTCGCAACTCCGGCGATGTGAGTGGCTGGAGCCACGAACCGAACCCCCAAAGAAAATGTCAGCTCCCTCTGCAGGGACCGAGCGGCCCTGTCTGTTCTAAGGTAAGTATATCATAATGAGCTAATATGCAGCGCATACTAGCTCATTATGCCTTTTCCTTACAAGTGTTTTTATTTTTTTTTATTTTTTTTGGGGGGGGGGAGATACAACTGCTTTAAACCACTTTTCTTCCCACAATCCTCAGTGTTATATTACAGTATGTGCCCCAGTGCATGTTTTTTATAAAAACAATGCTGCTTCTTACCTAATTTCAGAGTGCCACTCGGCGCTTACGCGATCACCCACGGCTCTACTCCCGGTTGATGTCAGCTGGGTATTCTCAGCCCTGCCTGCTGTAGCTGTTGGATCAGTGGCGGGTGATAATGTAAGCGCTGAGTGGCACTCTGAAATTAGATATGAAGGAGCATTGTTTTTATAAATAACATGCATTGGGGCACATACTGTCATATAACACTTGGGATTGTAGGAAGAAAAGAATATGTTTTGAAGCAGGAAGGAAGCAATCCACGATGATACAGCTGACAGGCAGAGAGAAGAGGAAAGTTGGAGCAAGGAGAGACCGTGGATAATGGAGGCACAAAAACTGACCACAGTGTCAGTTCTCAGCAGCCCCCCAAACAGTGTCAAAAGTGGCAGTTAGGTGTCCGATTTGTCCGCCACAATATCACAGTCCCACTAAAAATCGCTGATCGTCTCCATTACTAGTAAAATATAAAATAAAATTTACATAAATCTATCTCATAGTTTGTAGATGCTATGGGGTTGATTTACTAACACCGGAGAGTGCAAAATCTGGTGCAGCTGCACATAGTAGCCAATCAGCTTCTATCTTCAGCTTGTTCAATCAAGCTTTGACAACTAATCCTGGAAGCTAATTGGTTTCTTTGCAGAACTGCACCAGATTTTGCACTTTTCAGCTTTAGTAAATCAACCCCTATAACTTTGGCTTAAAGCAATATGGGATTTTTGTTACCATTTGTACATGTTAATCATATCCCCCCTTAATCTCCTCTTCTCAAGAGAGAATACATTTGGTTCCTCTAATCTTTCCGCATAGCTGACCTCCTCCATGCCTCTTATTGTTTGGTTGCCCTTCTCTGCACTTTCTCCAGTTCCCCCATTATAATTGTGAGAATTGGTGCCCAAAACTGAACTGCATATTCCAGATGAATTCCTACTAATGATTGTACAGGGGGAAATGATGTTTCTCTCTCCGGAGTCCATACGTCTCCTAGTACAAGAAAGGACTTTGCTCGCTTTGGAAACCGCAGCTTGGCATTGCATGCCATTATTAAGCTTATGATCAACCAAAACCTCCAGATTCTTCTCTGCCATTGAGTCCCCCTAGTATGTATGGTGTTTGTGTTTGCATATTCTTAGCCCTCAAGTACATAACTTTACATGAGATGTTGTGGTCCTTTAGGTGCCCATCTAATAGTTTTTGGAAATTATTGATGCTCCCAGCTAAACACACTGCTTGTGGAAGAGAATTCCACATCCTCACTGCTCTTACCGTAAAGAACCCTCTACGCAATTTAAGGTTAAACCACTTTTCTTCTAATTTAATGCATGACCACGTGTCTTTTTTTGCTCCCTTGCGCTGAAAAGTTTTGTCCCTATAGTGGGGTCACCAGTACAGTTTTTGTACATTGAAATTATATCCACCCTCAGGCGTCTCTTCTCCAGAGAGAAGAAGTTCAGTGCTTTTAATCTTTCCTCATAACTAAGGTCCTTCAATTAGCCTTGTTGCCCTTCTCTGAACCCTTTTTAGTTCCAACACATCCCTCCTGAAGACTGAAGCTCAGAACTGGACAGCATACTCCAGAGTCTTGTAGAGTGGGAGAACTATTTATTTATCTATAGAATTAATCCCCTTTTTAATGCATGACAATATTTTGTTGGCTTTGCTTGCAGCAGCTTGGCATTGCTTGCCACTGCTGAGCCTGTTCTCTACTAGGACCCCTAGGTCCGATTCCCCCAGAGGTTCTCCCCCTAGTGAGTAGATTTCATTCATATTTTTGGCACCCAAATTAATTTTTTTACATTTTTCTACATTAAACCTCATTTGCCAATGTAGTTGCCCACCCGTTAATTTGTTTAGATCTTCTTGCAAGGTTTCCACATCCTTATGAGAAATGATTGCCCTGCTTAGCTTAGTATCATTCACAAATCCTGAGATTGAGCTTTTTATCCCGTCCTCCAGATCGTTTATGAATAAATTGTATAGGATTGGTCCCAGGACAGAATCTTGGGGAATCCCACTTTCCACATCAGACCATTCTGAGTACTCCCCATTTATCACCACCCTCTAGGCTCACCCCTGTAGCCAGTTTTCAATCCAGGTTCTCACCCTTTGATCCATGCCGACAGACCTTAGTTTGTACAGTAAGCGTTTATGGGGAACTGTATCGAATGCCTTTGCAAAATCTAGATACACCACGTCTACAGGCCTTCCTTTATCTAGATGGCAGCTC
>BLSH010367311.1:702230-727918 GCA_018402905.1 Glandirana rugosa
GGGTACAACGCCGCACGACCGCGCAATTGTCAGTTAAAGCGACGCAGCGCCGAATCGCAAAAAGGGCTCCGGTCCTAAAGCTGGAAATCCTTCTGGTCCTTAAGTGGTTAAAAAAAAGTCCCTGACCCTTTCCAAAAATGCAGTAGCTGAAAAAGCATACATGTGAACATGTCCCTTTGTAAACCATGTTAAATGGACTGTAATGTGTTTCTGCAAAAAGCAAGAGCACCAAAATATGCATGGGTGTGAACCAGGCCTTAACCAGTTCCCTACTGAGTCATTGTAAAATGACGTCGGCAGGGAACCTCAGTCGATCCGGGAGGACGTCATATTACGTCCTCCCCTTCTCGCCGCTACTGAGGGCCCCTGGGGGCCCGCAGCACGGTGATCGGTGACACAGCCCCCCTCGATCGGGGTAAAGAGCCAATAAAATTGGCTCTTTACCACATGACCGGCTGTGTCCAATCACAGCCAGTTACTACCGACCTCAACATGCACGCCGCTCATGCGCGCCCCCGGGGATGCGCAGCGCGGCGATCGAGGCTGAGGCTTGTCCCTTGGACAAAGCCCAGCTCCGATCAGTGTAAAGAGCCAATAGAATTCAAGTCAATCACAGCCGGTCATGTGATGTAAACAAACCGCGGTAAAGAGCTGTTACCGCAGTTCTCCCTGTCACACACCGATCGTGTGTGAGAGGGAGATTGCGGTAACAGATTGTTACCGCCTACTGTGTACACCAATCACACTGATCACCCCCCCTAATAAAGAGGACCTGTCACCACCCCATCAAAGTAACTGTCACAGCCCATCAGAGTACCTGTCACCTGTCCATCAAAGTACCTGTTACCTGTCCATCAAAGTATGCCACCTGTCCATCAAAGTACCCAAGTACCTGTCACCTGTCCATCAAAGTACCCAAGTACCTGTCACCATCCCATCTGAGTACCCGTCACCATCGTAATCTGAGTACCCAAGTACCTGTCACCATCCCATCTGAGTACCCGAGTACCTATCACTAGCCCATCAGAGTACCCGAGTACCTGTCAACAGCCCATCAGAGTACCCAAGTACCTGTCAACAGCCCATCAGAGTACCCGAGTACCTGTCAACAGCCCATCACAGAACCTGAGTACCTGTCACCAGCCCAGCAAAGTACCCAAGTACCTTTTCACCTGCCCATCTGCGTACCCAAGTACCTGTCACCTGCCCACCTGAGTACCCGAGTACCTGTCACCTGCCCTTCAGATTACGTAAGTACCTGTCACCAACCCATCTGAGTAACCGAGTACCTATCTGCAGCCCATCAGAGTACCCAAGTACCTTTTACCAGTCCATCAGATTACCCGAGTACCTATCTCCAGCCCATCAAAGTACCCGAGCACCTATCTGCAGCCCATCAGAATACCTGAGTACCTATCTGCAGCCCATCAGAGTACCCGAGTACCTATCTGCAGCCCATGCCTCATAGAATATACCTCGGGTGTTTGCATAACAAAAAGGGGTCATTTTGGGGGTAATTCCACTGTCCTGGTGCTCCAGGGCTTTTCAAACGTGTGATAGGTATGAATGAAATTTTATGTGTAATTTATGCTCCTAGAACGCCTGACGGTGCTCCCTGCATGTTAGCCCTCTGTATGTGGCCAAGGTGTGAAAAAGGCTCACACGTGTGGTATCGCCATACTCGGGGCGAGTAGCAGAATATATTTTTGGGGTTAATTATTGCTATGTACATGCTATGTGTTAGAAATATCTTATAAATTGACCACTTTGTGTAAAAATAAAAGCGTTTTCATTTTCATTCCACGTTTTTCAAAGACTTGTGAAAAAAATGAACCATTCAAAAGACTCATAATGCCTCAAATAATATACGTTGGGGGGGTTTTCTTTCCAAAATGGGGTCATTTTTTATGTAATTCCATTGTCCTGGTGCTCCAGGGCCTTTAAACGTGTAATAGATCTTTAGGAAATTAGATGTGAAAATTCTGCTCCTAGAATGCATGACGGTGCTCCTTGCATGTTGGACCTCTCTATGTGGCCAGTCTGTGAAAAAGTCTCACACATGTGGTATCGCCATACTCGGGACGAGTAGCAGAATGTATTTTGGGGTGTAATTACAAGTATGCATATGCTGTGTGTGAGAAATAACTTATGACAATTTTGTGCAAAAAAATAAATAATTTCTTCATTTTCCCAAGAATTGTGGGGAAAAAAGTACGACTTCAAAAAACTCGCCATGCCTCTTACTAAATACCTTGGAATGTCTACTTTTCAAAAGGGGGTCATTTGGGGGGTATTTGTACTTTCCCGACATTTCAGGTCCTCAAGAAATGAGATAGGCCATCAGTACATCAGGTGTGATCAATTTTCAATGATTGGCACCATAGCTTGTAGACTCTATAACTTTCACACAGACCAAATAATATACACTTATTTGTTTTTTTTTACCAGTGATAGGTAGCAGTATAGGTTTTGGCCCACTCATGTTGCAAAAAATAAAAAACCCAGAGGTTATTAAATACCACCAAAAGAAAGCTCTATTTGTGTTAAAAAAAAAATTGTTTGGGTGCAGTGTAGCATGAGAGAGTAATTGTCATTCAAAGTGTGAGAGCGCTGAAAGCTGAAAATTGGTCTGGGCAGGAAGGGGGTATAAACGTCCTGTATTGAAGTGGTTAAAGCGGAGTTCCACCCACAAATATAGCTTCATATATTTCAAATCCTTTATGCATGAATCACCTTTGGGAAAAAAATTCTTCTCGCCCTAAGTGCCCTGTTGCTAAGTACAAAATAAATTGGAAGACTACCCAGATTTAAAGCTATCAATTACTTTATTTGTGTAATGAATACAAACTATATACAAAAATATAATAAATTATGTGGGCGTAACTCCGCTTTAACAACTTGAGGCCCCGCCCCAATACAGTTACTGTGGTGGGGCAGCACGGGCAGGCTCAGTCACGTGTGTGTGTGTGTGTGTGTGTGTGTGTATATATATATATATAAATATATAATTGTGCCTCTTCCAGGTTAAGGGCACACCTTCCTGTAACCGGGTATCATGTGATCGCTTTAATGGCTTTACATTCATGAACAGCTTGCATACTGTTGTGATCTATAATTAAACCAAAGCAGTCACATGTACCTGCTTAGCCTATTACAGATCACAACCATAAGCAAGCTATTCATGAATGTGTAACCCATTCATGACAGCTAAAACTGTTGCTCATACAGCGATTGTCACTGTATAAGCAATGCCAGTGTAAGAAAATCCCTGATCACCCATCCCCCTTTCCCCAAGAGTAGTACGGTTTCAATATGTGACACTGAGCTACTCTGACAGGTTGTAAAAAAAGAAAAAAATTGTTAAAAATGTAAATTTAAAATATACAATTTTTTTTTTACATTTGTCACCAGTCAGTATTCCAAACAAAACATTACATTACAGCTTCAAAAAACTCCCAACACCTCTTACTTAAATGCCCCAGACTATATTCTTTCCAAAAAGGGGTCATTTGTTTGTACTATTCATTTATTTGTACTGTCCTGGCATTTTGGGGCCTCAAGAAATGAGAGGCCATCTGTACAGCAGGATTGATCAATTTTCCAGTATATATACCATAGTTTGTAGACAATAGAACTTTCATACTAACCAATTAATATACACTTTTTTTTTTTTATTACCAGTGGCATGTAGCAGAATATATTTTGGCCTAAATTTATGAAGAAATTTTATTTTATTGGATATGTTTCATCAAAGAAAGTAGAAAATTGTTTTTTTTTATTTCAAAATTTTCGGTTTCTTTTTGCTTATAAAATAAAAAATAAAAAAAGCAGTGGTGATCAAATAACACCAAAAGAAAGCTTTATTTGTGTGAAAAAAAACTGATATAGATTTCATTTGGTTACAGTGTTGCATTACCGCGTGGTTACCAGTTAATGTAGCACAGTGCTGAATAGCAAAAAATGCTCTGGTCTTTAAGGGGGTTAAACCTTTTTGCGTTCCAATGGTTAAAGGGTAATTCCACATTTTAGACCAGGATACCTAAATTTAGCATGTAACATGCAAGCGGGCCCCACCTCCAAGCTGGCCCCTCCTCTGACCGTGTGCCAGGGGTGATTTTCCCCCAGAGTAGCTGTGGATTTTGAACGTTTGAGATCTGAGAATGAGTGAGCTATGGCAGTGTAGTGATCATCACATTTGTAGTCCATTGACATTTCCTCCATCTCAGTAACTGAAAATCTGCAGGAGCATGTGCACTGCACACAATCCGCTGATCGCAATTGCAATGTTTTGCAGACTCGTTTGCAAAAAAAAAGAACAGATCAACATTTTTTGGTTACAAATATACTGTAGGTGCATTCCTTATTTTTTTATTTTTGGCAAAAAGGTGAAGTTGGCCTTTAGAGTGTTACTAAACCCAGCAATATAAAAACAATTCATCCACCCCCCACAGTGCGCACAGCTTCTAAATCCTCTTTTTACTTCAAAATACTGCTGCTATATACCTTTTTTTTTTCATCTGTATATTGCAGTCGAGTGATCAACTGCAGGGACTCAGGACTTCCCCAGTGTTCATGTGGGAGGAGATTCCACTCTCTGATGAAACTTCAATCAGTGACCCTTCACCCACAATATGCCCAGAGTTGATTGGTGCTTTGCCAATGACATGCTCTGTTCACAAACAAATAAAAAACTTACAAACTTTAAAACAAACAAAGTTCACACAACATGACATACTATTGTTTAAAAATGAGGGTGAGGATGACAGGGAGTGCGGTGTTAGCAAGTTTGTTGTCGATTTTTCAAGTGAGATAAATGAGAATGATGGGGTGGGTGTTAGCAAGGTTGCAGTGGATGGCCAGGTGAGATGGAAAGGAGGATGAACATGACGTGGTGGGGTGTTACCAAGGTTACAGTGGATGGCCAGGTGTGATGGAAAGGAGGATGAACATGACTGGGTGGGGTGTTACCAAGGTTACAGTGGTGGGCCAGGTGTGATGAACATGAAGATGACAGGGGGTGGGGTGTTAGCAAGGTTGCAGTGGATGGCCAGGTGTGGTGAGGATGAGGATGACAGGGGGTTGGGTGTTGGCATGTTTGTTGTCGGTTTTTCAGGTTTGGTGCAGAAAAGGAGGATATGAAAGCAAAAGGCGACACTCTGAACTACTGCAGTTAATTTATTGGTGGTTGCAATGCAAAGGTATGAAAGCAAAAGTATAAAAGCAAGAAAAGGAAGATGACAAGGGGTGGGGTGTTTGCAAAAGTAAAAGCATAGAAATATCTATTACCTCAATATGCACGGCCGCAGCTGATGCTGCAAAACATGTACAGTGGTGTTATCTCATTTATGGAATCACTGCCTTTAGAAATCCACTACAGTCTGTGTTTATGTGCTTTTATGGGAGGCAAATCTTCCATGATTCTAGATGTGATATCCTACCCACTGTGTTCTTTTTTGGTTACTGGGCATGGAGGAGGAGGGAGGGCCTGGGTAGTCATTTAGAATCTGTTTTCACGCCCACATGTGAGATGTAAATACCATGTGACCTGAAAAACTCAACTGAAACCGGAAATCTCCAACACAGCATAAGAGACCAAACCGAGCATGTGCAAACTTACAACCCTACCTGCGTGTAGTATGGCCTCACACACATAGACAGTGCAAGAAGGAAGTATCTGTCCATGCAAGATCAAAGAGCCTTTTTACACAATGCAGAGGATTAACCCCTTAAATTCCACAGTGAGTATAACAAGCATGATATTCTGCATATACAGACTGATTTTACTGTTGTGGGTTTAGTAACACTTTAAGCTTTGAAAATGAAAGCTAGACGCTGATTGCTTCTTGTGCACAGCTGGTCTAGATTCTGTCTGCCCCAGTTTTAGTAAATTCCCCCCAGTGACTTATTGGTATGTGAGTATATTAACCTACTATGTTGGACCTGATGTTTGTGGGGTGGTAATAGTTTAGGTCTTATTTACAGTAAATTATTATTGGCTCATTACAAGGGAGAGGAGATGATTATAATCATTATAACTTCAAACCCATCATTAAAAGAAAGTTATTTAGCCATAACTCCTAACCGCAAACTATACTTTGCACATACTTTTCATTGCTTCTTCAATCAATCCCTATTCTGAATTGGTTGATATGTACTACTCGAACAGTTATTCATAGATTGTACATTAAAGATATATTTTTCTACATATACAGTATCTCAGAAATATTTTATTATATCTTTTGCTACAATGTAAAGTAGTGAGTATACAGCTTGTATAACAGTGTAAATTTGCTGTCCCCTCAAAACAATTTAACACACAGCCATTAATGTCTAAACCGCTGGCAACAAAAGTGAGTACACCCCCAAGTGAAAATGTCCTAATTGGGCCCAGTTAGCCATTTGCCCTCCCCGGTGTCATGTGACGTGTTATTTGTACAAGGTGTCTGCTACAAGGTGTGAATGGGGAGCAGATGTGTTAAATTTGGTGTTATTGCTCTGTCTCTCATACTGGTCAC
This sequence comes from Glandirana rugosa, assembly GCA_018402905.1. NCBI lineage: Eukaryota > Metazoa > Chordata > Amphibia > Anura > Ranidae > Glandirana > Glandirana rugosa. Next base: position 708,746 of record BLSH010367311.1, read on the forward strand.
TGTAAGTTCAACATGGCACCTCATGGCAAAGAACTCTCTGAGGATCTGATTTAGTGCTCTACTTAAAGATGGCCTAGGCTATAAGAAGATTGCCAAGACTCTGAAATTGAGTTGCCGCACCGTGGCCAAGATTATACAGCGAAAGAGATTTGTATTTCTAAGGCAATAACTCATAATAAAACAAAGAGGAAAGGAGGCAGTCTATCCCCATCCCTAACATAAGACTATGTTCACCAAAAAGAAAAGATCCCCTCGGGACTCTAATTGGGAAGACCAACTCCTCAAGAAGAAGAATACATGTGTATACAAAAAATATCAAAATCTTTATTACATATAATTAGGTAAAAAAACACATGACAGGCAGCAAGACAGAAGATTCTGATACATATACACATAAAGCACATTAACAGATAAAAACAAGACCACTACTCTGCCAGATGGAAGGCAAAGAAGGACCCAACGCGTTTCAATGTTAATGGTGAAAATCTTCCTCAGGGGTAAGTGGTTATTGAGCTAAAAACAATACATCTGAACAATAAAGAAAGAAGAAAAAAAACAATACATTATCTGAACAAACTTAGTGTATGCGAAAAATCACATTCTATGGTTTCACATGTACATGATATTTCAAAATACTGACCCAGTCAGAACGAATACTCTGGAGCTGTGATCTGAGATGTGATCTCTATAGCTTAACTTGGAATTGTAGAGCTAATTCTCTATTATTGTCTCCTTTGAGAAGGCTCCAGAGTATTCGTTCTGACTGGGTCAGTATTTTGAAATATCATGTACATGTGGAACCATAGAATGTGATTTTTCGCATACACTAAGTTTGTTCAGATTATGTATTGTTTTTTTTCTTCTTTCTTTATTCAGATGTATTGTTTTTAGCTCAATAACCACTTACCCCTGAGGAATATTTTCACAATTAACATCGAAGCGCGTTGGGTTCTTCTCTGCTTTCCATCTGGCAGAGTAGTGGTCTTGTTTTTATCTGTTAATGTGCTTTATGTGTATATGTATTAGCATCTTCTGTCTTGCTGCCTGTCATGTGTTTTTTTACCTAATTGTATGTAATAAAGATTTTGATATTTTTTGTATACACATGTATTCTTCTTCTTGAGGAGTTGGTCTTCCCAATTAGAGTCCCGAGGGGATCTTTTCTTTTTGGTGAACATAAGATTATACAGCGGGTTAACAGGACAGGTTCCACTCAGAACAGGCCTCGCTATGGTCGACCAAAGAGGTTCAGTGCACGTGCCCAGCGTCCTATGTTTACATTGTAGCAAAGTGTGATTTCTTCAGTGTTGTCACATGAAAAGATATAATAAAATATTTACAAAAATGTGATGGGTGTACTCACTTTTGTGAGATACTGTATAACGGACAATGACTCTTTCAATTATGTGTGTTTCAATACATACATTATAATTGTGTTTACAAACTAGTCTGTGTTTTGCCATTGATTTCAAACGTTAATTATTCATGCTTGTACACTTTAAAGAGGAACTGCAGTCTGCTCACATAATTCGTAATAAAACCTCTTTGCTATTCTGAAGCTTCCCTCCAACCACTTTGCATATTATTTTATATATACTGTGATAATGTACTCGCCAAATATGCTGCAGAAATCTCCCTCCACTGAGTCTGGCTGCAATCATTTTAACTGTGGACAGCTGAAGCTGCTGCATGTTCAGTTCCTAGATTTACACAGACACACAGAGGCACGCCTCCAACTCTGCAACTCTCATTGGCCCACTAATGACTCACCCTCCTCCCTTCCTGGCAAACTCTCACAAGAGTGAGAGAAAGAGCTGTGCATGATGTCATATGCTGAGGCATTTTTCCCAGACAAGAAACAGGAAGTGGGCTGTATAAGGTATTTAGTGGGAGAAAAAAAAATGTTTTACTATCCAAAGTTAAAACAAGGGCAGAAGATGTAATAGATGGAAAGATGAAAAATGACTGAAGTTCCACTTTAATGTTCAATGACGGTTGCATGAATCATGGACGTGTTTTTTTTTTTTTTTTTTTTTTTTTTTTTACCCCCTTTTCTGAATTTAACACATGCATTTGGATGTGGAAAATAAATGTAATATCCTCAGATACTTTAATAAACAAGGTCTGTTTAAGAACCCCAGTTTATGGGCGCAGGACACTGTTGTGGAGGCCCCTCTAGCTTTTACGAGGGGAGGCCAATAAGTTCTTATGCTCACCATGATCTAGATGTGCTAGGGATCTGACATTTTGCAGGTTTATGGGTGGATAGCTTGGTAATATGCATGCCATTTTTTTGTTTTTGGAGGTTGTGGTGAATTGTAGTTAGATCCAAGAGAAATGGAGTAGGTGTGATGCTGGACCAAGTTGAATATCAAGCCATGATTAGGTTCCTCCATCTTCAAGGGAAATCTGCCTGCCCAAATAATCTATGAAGAGATGTCAGCTGTGTATGGAGAGGATTGTCCACCATATGAGACTGTCAATCGATGAAAGAGAGAGAAGTGTGTTTGCACAAATATACAGGTTGACCCAACAAGAGAAGGTTGTCCGTCAGCTGCCACAGAACCAAGTGTGGTGGTGAAAGTTGTGCAGCTAGTGCTTGAAGATAGATGTGCGACTATTCATTTCTTAGCTAGGGAGGTGAACATTAGTAAGGGGTGACGTTTACAACATATTACAAAACATCTTGTATATGAGCAAAGTGGCTGCACGTTGGGTTCCCAGGTTAATGACACTTCCAAAAACCGCAACGAGTGGAATGTGCACAAAGCATTTTGGTCCTGTACCCACTGTCACTTTTGTCTGTGATTGTGGCTATAAATCTCTGCCCTATCCACCTTACTCACCTGACCTGGCACCTCCGCACTTCTTGTTTCCAAATCTGAAGGAACATTTACCGTGAAGACGTTTCCAGAATGATGAGGCAGTCATTACTGAAGTTGATAGCTGGTTTTCCTCAAAATCTGCAAACTTCTACACAGATGGTATTAAAGGTCTGTTCCACAAATGTGAGAAGTCTGTAATCATAGGAGGTGGATATGTAGAGAAGGAAGAGTCAGTGGACTAAATTTCAGATCCCTAGCACATCTGGATCTTGGTGAGGGTAAGAACTTATTGGCCTCCCCCCATATATTGTCAGTGTTTAAGAGCAGGCACAGTTCTTTATTAATAACTTATTGAGGAAACCAACACAAGAAAGGAACACCAATCGCTATATTTGGCCTTTATTTGTGACATGATTGTCAGCATTTTGCATCTGCTACAACACCTTGAGTACAATAGTAAATCTTAGATAGCTATGGGAAGAATGAACGCTCCCATATGCTAGTGCCGGTTAAACTACTGTTAGAAATTTGGTTGTTGCCTGATGTATTTTTAATGTATTGTCATGGAAATGCTAAAACAGATACGTTAAGAACCCATTTGATCTCAGATCACGTTTTTTTTTTTTTTTCTTTCTTTTTTTTATTTATCTCCTTAAATCAGTGCCGCATGCCATTCAGTATATGTCAGTAATATACCATTGTGTTTGTATGTATGTATGTATATACGCACGTATAGGCAGAGATAGATATTAGACAATATTTGCACAAGCCTGAAAAATATGCTGTGTGAATTGTGCTATTTTTCTCGTATTTCATTGGAAGATAGCTCTCAAATTCTGAGTGATAGCTTATCACCTTTTCCTCAAGCGAGTCCCTTGTACATGATGGAGACAGTGTTCAGAAATGCAGCTTTCCCTCCTGTGCTGCATGTGTTTCATGGCACACTACGGCACATCGTCCTTGTTGTCTCCTGCTTGATAGAGGATGCAGACCTCCCCCTTATTGGAGGAGGATGTAAAAAAATAAAAAGGAGGGAATGTTTCTAGCAAATATTTTTCTTTTGAGGTATTTTAAAAGTACAGAAGGTTATAAAAGAAAAATAGAAGCACTGCATTAGGGAGAATAAAATCCAGACACCTGTCTTGCCTGCTGCATTAGTGCTGTGTGATGCATGTCTCTGCAGCCTTCATTCCCAGAAAATTAAGCAAGAAGAGCACCCTTCCCTATATGATAAATTATGGTTGTGAAACAAATGCTCCACTCAGCAAAACTTGCACACCCTATTATCCTGCTACCATAGGTGTCTTATGCACACGATGTTCAGAAATGGAGCAGTCGGGCTCAGGCTGTTGTCATGGATACACTGAACCTGTCTCCCTACTCAGCTGTCAAACAGCTCTTAGACTTTACCATTCATCTAGTTTTAAGGGGGTGTTTCTTTCTCTTAGGTTTGCATTGCAACTGTGGTAACATGGATACATTACATTTTATTCAGGTTTTCTTAAATATAAAATTTGCATCTGATTTTTGAGAGAAAAATAAATCACGGATGTAACTCGGATATCTGAAGCAGCGTTAGCTGCATATAGGATGAACATTCCACCAACCTTGTTAGCTTTTATGATGGCAAATGTTATGGAAACACTGCCTTGCCAGTAGCGCAGTGGATTCACTGTTACAGAAATGAAATGGTTCTTACCATATCCTCCGTTTTGAAAGAGGAAGATCTATGCACGTTCACGACTGCTATCACCAGTGCTGTTTTTAGTATAATTTTTTGATGTACTGAATAGCACACGCAGCATACACACAACAAATATTTTTATTGAGGTTAATATATTGAGTATTTAGACTCAAGTGTAGAGCTTCAAATATGTTCACTCACCATCTTTGCATTTGAGGGCTTTCCACATATATTCAAAAGAAAAATGTTCATGACATCTGGTTTCCCTCGCAGGGTTTGCAGCATCCCACAGAACAGGAAACAAAATGCAGCCCCCTGGCTACTTTGGTCTACTCAGACCCTCTGTCTGATTCAGCCCAGACACCAACTTTCTCACAGGCATCAGCCTGGTCAGTACACAGACACACAAACCTCTTGTGTCTGCATGCACCTTTGCTGGTCTCTTGCAGCACGACTGTCTCCTGAAGCACAGGGAGGAGCTCCGAGCCTCCGTTCTCACACAAAAGGACTTGTGCACAGTTGCACAATCAGTGGGTACTGGTTATTATGTAAAATGAGCACCTAGGAATGTAGGCTTAATCCCACCCAAAACTCTAGAAAGCCTCTAAGCTCCAGGACATAGACCATAATTTACCAGGTTTTGAGAGAGCCAAAAAGCTTGTTTCCTAATTGTACATACAGATTACATATGAGAAATAGTCAGGTACATAGGGTTATGCAGCTGCCTTCAGGAGATTGCGCATTGGCAAACAAGGGCTGAAAGGAAAGCCCAGTGTAACCCCGTCTACTCCCAGCATGCTTTTTTTTTTAATTTCTTTATTCTTAGGGTTAACCATTGCTTATTTATTTACATTGCTTCTTGGGGAATCCCTCAGCAATATTATGGCTGATCATAAGCATAAAGGGGATAGCCCTGTGGGCTATTGCTGCTTGCAATGTGCTAACAGTTCCGTGGGTGGGGGTGTGTCATGTACCCCCTAAAATCTTGACACCAATAGTCCAGACCTCTTTTCCTTGCCTATGTGATTACCCTCCTGAAAGTTCTTTTTAACCCCTTCATGGGTGACTCCCTCCTCCCTATGCGGAGAAGCAGTTTGTCATTATGTCTGAATTTATGGGGAGGATTTCAGCCATGTTGTCTGACTCAGAAGGCAGGACACGATTTTGCATTTCTTAGTCTGGAGCAGCCTGCATCTGCTGAGCCTAAAGTCACAAGCATGTGTTCTTTAAAAAGTCATTAGCGTGACAAATATTTCCCTGTACACTCGCTTTTGGAGACCATTCTTATGGTGACTGGCCTAATCCTGACAAGCGCTTTGCCAAGCAGTATCCAATTTAGAAGGGGGTTTCAAAAATGTACTTTAACCACTTGCTTACCGGGCACTTAAACCCCCCTCCTGCCCAGACCAATTTTCAGTTTTCAGTGCTGTCACTCTATGACAATTGCGCGGTCGTGCGATGTTGTACCCAAACAAAATTGGCGTCCTTTTTTTCCCCACAAATAGAGCTTTCTCTTGGTGGTATTTGATCACCTCTGCGGTTTTTATTTTTTGCGCTATAAACGAATTAAGAGCGACGATTTTGAAAAATGAACAATATTTTTACTTTTTCCTATAATAAATATCCAAAAATAAAAAATAAAAAAACAAATGTATTCATCAGTTTAGAGTGATATATATTCTTCTACATATTTTTAGTAAACAAAAATCGCAATCGGCATATATTGATTGGGTTGCGGAAAAGTTATAGCGCATACAAACTATGGACATTGGTTTATGGCGTTTTTATTTACTTATTTTTTTTTACTAGTATTGGTGGCGATCTGCGATTTTTATCGGGACTGCAATATTGCGGCAGGCATGTCGGAAGTTTTTTGACACTTTTTTGGGACCAATGACATTTATACATCGATCAGATCTAAAAATAGACACTGATTACTGTGTAAATGTCACTGGCAGTGAAGGGGTTAACCTGCAGGGGGCAGTGAAGTGTTCCCTGGGTGTGTTCTAACTGTGGGGGGGGGCAGGGTTGGTAGGCGCATGACAGATCTAACTGATCCCAGTGACGGGGATCAGTAGATCTGGCATGCTCCCCCTCACAGAACGGCGGTTCCCCGTTCTGGCTCTCTGTGAGGAGATTGCGGGTCTCTGGCGGACATCGGGTCCGCCCGACCCGCGGGCACGCTCATGTGGCATGCGGCCTGCCAGCACCGGCGGGAGCTCGCCCAGCACGAGCCAAAGGGGAGGACATCAATTGACGGCCTCCCGGCATTTTAGAGCCGTGCTGTAGCCGTCATTCAGCTATGGCACGGACGCGAATGGGTTAATTATCCTATGAAGGACAACCCAAAGATCTGTGAATAAAATGTTGGAAGCTCTTTTTAAGGCCTTGTTTTCACTTGCAGGCCCTGCCCTGCATCCTGCAATTGCAGCCGTGTCTGTTTTCCAGACATTAGATGTCTAGTCTAAAGGGCATGTCTCAGGATTCTGGTTCTGTCCTGATGGGTCCTCAAAGGCTGAGGCCCCGCTCTATTGCTTTGAAAGTCTAATGAATATAATACTACAGGTATTTGTCCAATGTCCAGAATAAGCCTTTCTCTGCACATGCAGAGGATCCAAAATGAGCCAAATGTTGTCTGCAGTGCTTCAGTGCAAGAAGCACCTCTTGCGTATGCCTTTTGATGGGGAACACCTGTTGAGCTAATCTCTGAACAATTTTATCAAGGAAGTCACTTGGCAGAAAGGTACCCTTTGCCTCAAAAAAAAAAGGGAAACCTCCTCCTTTAGAGCCTAAAAAGAGTTTCTTCTAGGCCTCGAAGACCAAGCCTGAAACTCAGTTTTGTCATAAGGCATGTACCAAGTTTCATGAATGAGTCTTCCTCTCAGTGAAGGAAGCCTCCACTTTTCAAGTGGTGGGGACTTGTGCTCGCCTTTGCAGCCATCTGGTCCCAGTACACTTTGGATGTCTTGGGTCCAAAGCCTGATATCCAAAGGCTACAGGCTGGAATTTCAGTTTCTACCTCCATCCCCCTTCATCTTGTCAGACTTTCTATGTTCCTTTGGCAGATCTACAGGCTGCTCTGGAGCAACTCCTCTCACAGAAGGTCATTGCCATTGTTCTGGAGAAGAGACTGTTCTAATATTTCTATTCATTATCCCCAAAACGAAAGGGGCATCTACCTTATACAGGATCTGAAGATGTTGAACACCTTCCTCTAGGTACAAAAGTTCCATATTAAGCTTTTTGCTGTTGGCTTGTAACATAACCAATTTGTTACCCTTCCCTTAGTCTTCATGCTGCACATCAGGTTTTCTCCAGGGTGCTAGCCCCAGTCCCCAAATTATTGTCTTGCTTCACCCTCTGTGGTGTGATATCTGGACGACATTTTACTTATAAAATGGTTTCACTCCGTCCCCTGGAACTTATTCATGGGGATCATTCAGAGTCTCTGTGGGCCCTCCTAATTCATCTGTGTCTTATGTCCCAAGGACTAATTTGCCTCCCTTTAGTGAAGGACTTCAAGCTGGATGTCACACACATTGTTCTTCTGGTGTGTTCTTCAATGAGTCTCTGGAATCTCTGCCTGATTCTTTTAGTTCTTCAAACACCCCCTTTGAAGCTTTTATGTGTTTATTTTCTATCTACCCTTAGTTACAAGGTTTCCTACCTTGTTGCCGTCCCTTTCACAAAGAGCGTTTCTGAATTGGCAACCTTATCTTGTAATGAACCCTTTCTTGTGTGAGGACCAAAGCCTGTTTTCTTCCCAAGGTGATTTCTTCCATCTACCTCAATTAAGAAATTTTCTTACAATCTCTGTTTCTCTCTGAAGGAGATTTCCCTTCATTGTCTGGGTGTGGTACACACTGTTTGAGTTTATCACTTAGCTACAGCCTTCTTATGGCTGTCTGACTCTCTCTTCTGAGGGTTCCTCGAAGGGCCTTCTGCTTCCTGTTCTGCCATTGCTATAAAGATAATTCCAGTATATTCCCTGTTATTTCTGGGCAGCCTGTTTCCTATACTGTATAATTAACAAAATGCTTTTCTTGGGTCTTTGCTGGGCTGATCGTAGAGCACTTGTTTGCCAGTGTAATCTGCTAAAGCAGCTGCATAACCCCATGTACCTGACTACTTACGATTAAAATTCCTATTTTCTTAATGGTACAGTGCAGAGGACACAGACTGGATATTGCCACAAAGACTCTGCTACAGGACTATTGACACCTGGCTTCCTGGGTATCCTTCACATGACATTTTTTTTTTTTTTAAAGATTTTCCAAAGACAAACATACAAAATTAAAAAAATAAACCCAACATAAATGTTCCAAGAACCATGTACATAAGAAATAGTGCTTATACAATTTTTACACACTTCTCCTGGGGTCATTACATATACGACTTATATGGAGTTTCACAGACAACCTAACTCGAGTGGTCATAACCGGTATCATGGCGGGGTGCCTGGCCAGTATGAATTTATAGGGATACTGCTAACCACAATGATACAGGGGTTAGAGTTAGGGGACTGGCTACCCATCTATCCCAGATTTTATGGAATGTTTTAAATCTCTTCCGTATCTCAAAGCTGAGCTTATACAGAGGTAGGGAGTCATTGATTCATTTCAGCCATAAGGTTATTGTTGGGGATAGCGATTCCCTTCCATGACAATAGAAGGGACTACTTTGCATAAAAATAAAGAATGCAAAGCAGTCTCTTGGCATGGGAAGGAATGGTTAGGTCACCAAAGATGCCCAGAAGACAATTTTTGGGATTTACAATATTTGGTAGACCCAGTGCAGAAGAGATAAAAAAGCCAATATTCACCCAGAAATCCTGAACTATGGGGCAGAGCACATTTTGCGATTCGGCACTGTGTCGCTAAAACTGACAATTGCATGGTCAATTTTGAAAAGAGAAAACAATGTTTTTTACTTTTTGCTATAATACATATCCAAAAAATATATATATAAAAAAAACACATTTATTCATCAATTTAGGCCAAAATGTATTCTACATATTTTTGGTAAATAAAATCGGAAAAAGCGTTTATTGATTGGTTTGTGCAAAAGTTATCGCGTCTACAAAACATTAGAATTACTTTAAGGTGTTTTTATTATTTTTTCTTTTTTTGCTGGTAATGGCGGTGATCTGCGTTTTTAGTGGGACTGAGTTATAACGGCTGACAGATCGGACATTTTTGACACTTTTTTGGGACCATTGGCATTTATACAGCGATCAGATCTGAAAATAGCCACTGATTACTGTATAAATGTCACTGGCAGGGAAGGGGTTAAAACAATGGAAAAAGTCAGCAGTTTGGCTGCAACCTCGAAAGCACTCAGCTGAGGGAGACAATCCCATTTTATATGGTCTAGTAGGGGTAAGGGGAGAATGGTAAAAGATCTTGAGCTGGATAACACTGTCTCTACAGGAGATGACAGAAGTCTTGTACGTGTCACCAAACTCAGATGTATCTGCCTCTGTGAAGGGTATATCCAGGAAAGCCCACCTTGTCTGAGCCATCTGGAATCTAGGGTCTGTTATAAGAGCAGAATAATATGTGAAAATAAGTTTTGTGGGGTCTGGGCGTCTTAACAATTTCTCCAGAGGAGGCACCTGAATGGGGTTATCCAGAGAGCCAAATTGCGTATATACAGCATGCTGAAGTTGATAATAGTAAATAATATTAAATATAGTAAATAGGTAGGTGCGTGGCAAGTCAAAGTCCATGTGCAACTGGTATAAGGACTTAAAACCTTGTGCGGTATAGAGGTGACATAAATATTTAACCCTTTTAGAAGACCACCGCTGCGGATCAGATAGGGAATACAATGCTTGGTGGTTAGGATTAAATCGCAATGTGTTATTGGGCGATGTTGACCATGAATCCTTAGAAATTTTTGCAACTATGGATTGAAACAGGGAAAGAGAGGTATGCAGAGTCAACGTACCCAGACGAGCCGGAACACAACCCCTGTAGATAATATTGTGGAGGGTTTCTAAGGAGGAGGCAATAGCTCTGTAGTGGTACAGGTATTGGTAGAAACTGGATGCAACCAGTTGTGAATGTGCACCAGTTGAGATGCCAAATAGTAGTTAGGGAATACCAGGCCTGCCAAGTGGGTCAGGAGTCATGTCTCAAGTGCTATTCTAGGAGAGCGGCCATTCCATAAGAACATTGTACATATGGTATCAATATGTTTAAAAATTGATTTTGGAATCTTGCAGGGGGAATTGGTTATAACAAAGTAATTTAGGGAGATCGATCATTTTAATAACATTTGCCCTGCCCATTAGATCCAGAGGCAAATCCATCCTTCGTTTGGTTTGTAGTTGCATCTGAGACAGCAAGGGACACAAATTATTATTAATACATGAAGATAGAGGTAGTTGAACTATAAAACCCAGATGTCTAAATGAGGAGACAATTTGTAGTCTGGAATCTGGGGGAATCATGGGTATAGTGACCTGATCTAAAGGAAAAAGAGTGGACTTGTCCCAGTTCACCCGGAAGCCAGAGCAGTTTCCAAAGATATTAATTTCAGACAGATTTTTTTTAGGGAATCATGGGTGTCCGCCAGGTATACTAAGGCGTCCATCTGCATACAAAGAAATGCATTCCTCTATAGTACCAATAGGGAGACCTCTTATTAAAGGGGAGCTACGGACATGCGTGGCAAGGGGTTCCATGGCTACGGCAAATAGGAGGGGTGACAAAGGACACCCCTGCCTAGTGCCCCTAGGTATTGGGAAGGCAGCAGTAACATGAGAGTTTACCCGCATACGGGCCATCGGTGAGGTATAAAGGAGTCGTATCCATGCTATAATACTAGGGCCAAAACCATAAAGCTGTAGCACTTGGAATAAGTATGGCCATTCCACACTAACAAAAGCTGTACATGTGTCTAAAGATGCAATAGCATGAGTGGGGAAACAGTCGTGGGGATATTGTAAATTGTGGAATAATCTACAAATATTCATTCTGGTAGAGCAACCAGGTATAAAACCACCCTGATCATTTCTAACCAGTTTCGCAACCACTGTGTGTAGACGGTTGGCCAACACTTTAGCTAGGATCTTTACATCCGCATTGATAAGGGAGATCTTTATGAGGTTTTAATAACAGAATAATCAATGCCTCACGCATGGGTGGGGGGGTGGGGGGATCCCAGCTTCCAGAGCCTTGTTATAGGTATGAAGAAGAAATGGACACAGGAGATGGTGAAAGTGGGCATACCATTCAGCTGGAAATCCATCTAGGCCTGGCGTCTTATGTGCTGGTAGTTGTGAAATGGCAAGGGTAAGTTACTCAAAAGAGAGCGGTGCATCCAGTTCCTCACTTGCACTGTCTAACAGAGAAGGAAGAGATATTTGTGCCAGGTATTCATCTAGCTGACCTGCAAAGTATTGAGCTCTTGTAGCATAAAGATCTTTGTAAAAGGATAGAAAAGCCTCCACAATATCCTGAGGGGTGTCACTGATCTGACCCTGGAGGGTCAAGATCCGAGGGATAGAGATAGGAGTGTGGTCAGGTCTAGTCAAATAGGCAAGTAAACGAACAGCCTTGTTACCATGCTCCAGATTTTTTTTTGTGTAATATAAAGCATGCGTTTTTGAGTTAGGTCAAATAAGCGGAGCTCGTATTCTTTACATTTCTGCAACCAAGAATCTTGTGTAGCAGGGTCAGGGTTATTAGCATAGGCAGACTCTGCCACTACCATGGCACCTTCCTTTTCTTCAGTACGCTATTGGGTATTTTTACGTAGGGTACCTGTAATCTACATACAAGTGCCCCGCAGCATAGTTTTAAAAGCCTCCCATTCTGTAGAAGGGTCAGTAGTACCCAAATTCGTATTCCAATGGTTCACAATACCCTTTCTGCATTCTCCCTGCACCACCTCATCCTCCAGCCAATTAGAATTTAGATGCCAGGTAACAAGATTTGAGCTCGGGAGGAGGAGAAGGTCCACAGAAAGAGGCGCATGGTTAGATATGCCCCTAGGTAGATAGGATACCTTAGAAAACATGGGAAATGTAACATTGGGTGCAAATGCCATATCTATGCGAAACATGGTGTGGAAAGAATCAGAGCGGCAGGAATACCGGCAGACATCCAGATGCTTCCACAGCCATAACTCAGTGAGGCCATACACCTGTACCCAGTCAGTAAATGCGTAGAATATACCACCACCTCCCAAGCGGCCCACAGCAGGTTCAAGGACAGCATTAAAGTCCCCTATGTAGAGCAAGGGACCATGGGGCCTAGATAAAAGTAAGAGGGACAATTTAGAAAGTAAATCTGGGGAGAAGTGGGGGCATAAACATTTACCAGCATAAATATCACGGAAATGATAAGTAGTGTGAGTATAACGAATCTCTCTTCTGGTTCAGCCTTAACTTGCAGAACTTCTGCTGGAAAGGAGTAAGTAGTGTGCGTGGCATGAAACGAATTAGCCAGCCAGGGGCATTTAAGGGCCAGTGATTTTTGTATCAATGAGATGCGTTTCCTGAAGACAGGTGATATGGGGCCCTGCTTCAAGAAGGAAAAGACCAAGGACTGCTTCTGGGGTGAATTTAAACCTCTAGTATTCAAAGAGATTATTTTCAGTGACTTGGACATAATGAACCAGACAATACATAATAGGCACAATAAGGATTTTGAATATACACATTATAGTGCAAGCTATAACACTCCTTACTCTCCCGCAGTGTGACCAATAATAAGAAAACAGGCAAGTAAACAGGAAAAATAATATATAAAAAAACAAAAATCCAGCTGTACTCAACAAAAGCGTGAGAAGGGCCAGAAAAAACCCTACCCACCCCACCCCGCTTGGCCATCCCAAACACGGCAAGCCTTGGATCCTGCAACATAGAACAACACTCAACTGAGGTTATAAATGGCCTGTGGCCTCGCCACAAACTGGTATGGGGGAGGTACTGTATCCAGAGAGGCTCATGGTAATGCATATAGTGTCCGTGTAAAAAGGGAGAAGTTCAACTCCAGTATAAGGCACAAAAAGCAACAGTCACAAGAGCACAGCAGGAGGGAATGCAGGGGAAATAGTATATAGAACAGGCTGGAGCCCATGTCTTGGTTCAGTGCAGTCATAGCCCACAACTGCAGATGTGAGGGGAGATGACGTATATCTTCAATGGGGTATAGAAGGTAACCAGAATATTTGTAATGTTTGTAGTCATGTCAGCTTCCCCATACAGATATAGAAACCATAGGAGCACCTGTATAGGAACAGAGAGATACGACAGTGAAGCAACAGCCAAGCTTAATTATGTCTGCGTCTAGGAGCTGCTCCAAAGCAATCATCCAGCCAGGCCATACCTTCTTTCGGGCTAGTGTAGAAGTCGACTTTACTATCGTGGATAATTCTCAGCTTAGCAGGAAAGAGCATAGCATACTGCAGGCCCTCGGTGCATAGTTCACAGCTGCAAAGGAAGTGCGTTAGCGCTTAACTTCAGCTGAGAAGTCAGGGTAGATGAAGACGATATTGCCATTATATTTGAGTGGGCCTTTTTCCCTAGCAAGCCATAGAATAGCAACTGAATCTATAAAATTAAGGATCCGTGCGATTTAGGGAGCATAAGAGGGGCTCCTGAATATGCAGGACGCGGAGGAGTGCGGTGTGCACGCTCAATAACAAAAGTAGATTTGAGCGCATCAGTTCCAAAAACATCCCCGCAGCCAGGAATAGAGAAACCGTTCAGAGCGGAATCCCTCAGAACTTTTAGGGAACCCTACAAAGTGAAGATTGGAGAGCGGGAGCGGTTCTCTAGGTCATCTAACTTGGCTCTGAGGGTCACCAGTTCATCCGTGGCTGTGCACACTGTGGCAGATAAGTGTACAGTGTCCTCCAGTGAACTAATGCGTTCTTTAGCCGCCCCTCTCTTTCACGCAGGTTTTGCACATCTTGTTTTAGCTAGGAAAAATCAATGTGGATAGTTTTCATTTGAGTTGTGAGAGAGACTTTACAATCCTGTATAGCCAACATAATTTGTGCAAGTGTGGGTTCTGCCTGAGAGGATTCAGAAGCATGACTATCCTCTAAACAGGAAGGGGAGTCCTGGGATAAGACCAGGTCCATCTGGGTAGAGAAAACAGTGGGGAGAGATTCACTCCCGGAGCGGAGACTTGCGCTGAGGAGAGAGAAGGCTGCAGCAGGGCTTCAGGCATGTCCGAGGGACCGGTCCCCATCTTTCCGGCGCAATCGAGCCAGCTATTCTGCCGTGGATGGGGTTGTGGGCGGTCCAAATTTCAACATCATACCTCTGCTGGAGGGTGCCCACAGCTTTGGGGAAGGACACAGTACCTTTGGGTAGGAGTTAAGACACAGGATGCCTGCAGGATCGTTGTATACAGCTGGAGCTGCGGGTCGAAACAGCCGCTCGCTGTGCCATCAAGCCACGCCCTCACATGACATGTTTAGCTCATTTCCCCACTGGGGAATACCCTCACTGATCGTAATGGTAAAAACCAGGGAAACATTCGCTTGCCTGCATCCCTTGCATTGGAGCAGGGCCCAATTTTAACACTCATCTCTGCACCCGGTTCTAGGTTGTCTCAGGCATGCATCAAGTGGCCTGCCTGACCAAGGCAGATTTCTCTGCAACTATGTCAGAATCTATCTCAGCTTTAATTAAGCTATCACTGTCTAGAGCCCAAAAGCAAAAAGGAGAGGGGCGCACCGACCTTGTGCAATACCATAAGACCATTTATTTAAAAGTTGAAATCAAGCATAAAATATACTCACAAACGGAGCAATATCAAAAGCATGTAAGTCAAAGGCAGTGACTTCAGTAAAACTCCACCACACTGCAGTGTGAAGTCACTGCCTTTGACTTACATGCTTTTGATGTTGCTCCGTTTGTGAGTATATTTTATGCTTGATTTCAACTTTTAAATAAATGGTCTTATGGTATTGCACAAGGTCGGTGCGCCCCTCTCCTTTTTGTGTTTTTCTTAGTTCTATTCGGATTCCCATGATCCTGAAGGAGGGCAGCAAGACTGTATAGTGCTTACAGAGTGGAAGATCTATAAAGGTTGTGTCCCAGGCCAAGCTACTATGATTGGTTGATGTATCCGAGCGCAGGAGTTGTGCAGTATTTTCTTAGAGCCCAAAAGCGCCAGGCTTCTTTTCCACCTCGACCTTCTCTGCCTGAGTCAGAAGTGGAACTACTACCTCCCTTAGAAGAAGTTGACATGAAGAACTTTGAAGAGGACCCATACACTGTGTTTGAGGAGGCAGCAGAAGATTTCTCACCCACAGCTTCCCATACACCTGATGCTATAGCTTTAAGGAAGCTATGTGGATATACCCACTTCTGCTGTGTGTAAAAGCCTATAATAGTCCCCAGATCTCTCCATAAAGAGTATATGTCACGGCCCATGCTATGCTAAGTTGTTCATCCCTTGTGATAGCAATAAAGTTGACTAAAAAAAAAGCGTAAAAAAAATATATAAATAAAGAAAAGTTTAAAGCACCCATTTCCCCCCATGTACCCCCCAAAATTCGGGCTGAAATCGGACCTGAAACGGTAAACCAGGATGCACCAGACCCCTTCTGTGAGCCGCATGCAGTTCATATGTGAACCCAGCCTAACAAAGTGCAGCGCAGCCACAATAACCATGGCCCCCTTTTATTTCATGCATTTATGCTGGTTTGGGGTCAAGCCATTTAAGCAAAATATTACATAATATAAGTGGGTGTAAAGGTACCTGTGGAATACATAGTTATTGAGGTTGAAAAAAAACACTAGTCCATCAAGTTCAACCTATGTGTGTGCTTTTATGTCAGTATTACATTGTATATCTTTCAATGTTGCAGTCTCTTAGGTGCCCATCTAATAGTTTTTTTTAAACTATCTATGCTCCCAGCTGAAACCACTGTTTGTGGAAGAGAATTCCACATCCTTACTGCTCTTACCGTAAAGAACCCTCTAAGCAGCCTAAGGTTAAACTGCCTTTCCTCCATTTTTAATGAATGGCCGCGTGTCTGTGTGTTCTTTTTCGCGGAATAATTTTGTCCCTATTGTGGGGTCACCAGTACAGTATTTGTACATTGAAATCATATCCCCTCTCAAGCGTCTCTTCTCCAGAGAGAATAAGTTCAGTTCTCGTAATCTTTCCTCATAACTAAGGTCCTTCAGTTCCTTAATTAGCTTTGTTGCCCTTCTCTGAACCCTTTCTAGTTCCAGGACATCCTTCCTGAGGACTGGTGCCCAGAACTGGACGGCATACTCCAGGTGCGTCCTCACCAGAGACTTGTAGATGGGGAGAATTATTGATGTATCCCTGGAGTTTATCCCCTTTTTGATGCATGCCAATATTTTGTTGGCTTTGCTTGCCGCAGATTGGCATTGCATGCCATTGCTGAGCCTGTTCTCTACTAGGACGCCTAGGTCCTTTTCCATCCTATATTCCCCCAGAGGCTCTCCCCCTAGTGAGTAGTTTGCGTTCATATTCTTGGTACCCAAATGCATTATTTTACATTTTTCTACATTAAACCTCATTTGCCACTTATCTGCCCACCCCTTTAATTTGTTCAGATCTTCTTGTAAGGTTTCCACATCCTGTGGAGAAATTATTGCCCTGCTTAGCTTGGTATCATCTGCAAATATTGAGATTGAGCTATTAACCCCATTCTCCAGATCGTTTATGAAGAAATTGAATAGGACCTCACTTTCCACACCAGACAATTCCGAGTACTCCCCGTTTATCCCCACCCTCTGGACTCTCCCTTGTAACCAGTTTTCAATCCAGGTACTCGCCCTTTGATTCATGCCGGCAGACCTTAGTTTGTACATTAAGTATATATAGGGGACTGTATCAAATGCTTTTGCAAAATCTAGATACACCACATCAACGGGCCTTCCTTTATCTAGATGACAGCTCACCTCCTCATAGAAGGTTAATAGATTGGTTTGGCATGAGCGATTCTTCATGAAACCGTGCTGATTACTGCTAATGCTACCATTTTTCTTACAGTAATCTTGTATATAATCCCTTATTATTCCCTCCAAGAGCTTGCATATTATTGATGTTAAGCTAACTGGCCTGTAGTTTCCAGGGATATATCTTGGTCCTTTTTTATATATTGGGGCTACATTGGCTTTTCTCCAATCTGCTGGTACCATCAGAGCTGCTGTTATAAATCACTGGGCCCTGTACAACCCACTGAACAGGCCCCCCCCCCCCCCCATTCGGGAAATATCAAATCACTAAAATGCCATGGTCGCAATAGCCTTGCTACTGCGACCACCTAACACCTGTTGTTTTTTTTTTTATTGTGATTGGCAATTTTACATTGTGAGACTGCACTGCAACTTTGAGCCAAGTGTTTGAACACAATGGGAAGTTTGATAGGTGGTGCTGCCTGTCAAGCTCTGCAGCCTATGTTAAAAATTCTGCTGCTGTGAAGTAAAGCATCGCAGCCATGGCATGTATACAGCGCTGTCAGACTATATTAGGATTTGGGTGGGCAGTCAGGGATTGCAGTAAATCCATGGTTCAGCTGCCCATGTGAAAGAGGCTTTGGGCTGCATTCACATTTGATGTTTCCTAAATGTGTGACAAAGTGCACAGGTAACACGCGTTTTGCAGTGCATTTCAGATGCGCATAGCATTTGTGGTGTATTAATTGTTAATGGCACCCCAAATGCAATTAGCAGACCTGCTTTTTGTCATATGGCAGTCTTGCAAAGCTGCATGCCCTTAAAGCTTCTAGAGCCTCTATGATATGTTTGTCACACATACGGCAGCCAATTCTTGTGAATGGGCTCCCCTATGTGCGAAAAACAAGCAAAAAAAATAAAACACAATCAGGAAAATGTGTTCCCACTCTACGAAGTGTGAATGGGGCCCAAGGGTTGGCATATAGAAATGGCTGGGCAGAGATGTTTGTTAGCTAGAGGGAGAGGTGTATTCACTGGCCCCTAGTTCCAGCACTGCAATGGCAGCTAGTGTCATCTTAAAATATGCCAAGCCCTCCTAATCAGAATAAAATATGCAGTCAATATGTAAGCTGCTGCTAAAAAATAAACATATCATAAAACATACAAATACAATTTCCAGTCCATTGACCATAAATAGTCAGAAGTTGCTATCTGTAGCAGTGCTTATAGTGCTTATCTGAGAGTACAGGTATGTAAGGTAATCCAGAAAGGGGTGAGATTCTTGCTAATGGATGAGCGTGCGCCACATCCCAAAATTCCACCGCCTGATTCTCTCCCCCCAAAAGTATGCACTCACCAGATACTGGTGTGTGATGAGCCTTATAACTAAATCAAGAATAGGTCCTCCCAAAGGCATACACGCATATCTCTGTCATTCAGGGGTATTTAAAAAGAGACCAGCTTGTGTCATCTACCTGTAGTTCTAGGTGGGCTCCTGGCATATTCATCCCATCTCCAAAATCCTGTAGTTTCTGTTTCACTCCAGAAGCAACCCTCACTCACCCCCTTCTGCAGAAGAACTGCCCCATCCAAACCCTGCAGCCAGTACCGGAGAACAAAGTGAATGCAGGGCAAGGTCTGGAAGGAAGGGAGCAGGGGTCAGGACTCAGGGAGGAGGTGTAGCAAGCTTCCCACTCTTTAATTACGCTGATAAGAGATAGCATTGCGGGCCTGGGAGAGACGGGGGGGGGGGGGGGGGG
>BLSH010367311.1:727928-744900 GCA_018402905.1 Glandirana rugosa
GAGGAAAAGTTTCTGCACTTGTCAGATGCACAGGCAGAGACTCTGCAGCTGTCTCACTCTGCTCCAAATCGTGACACTAGTATGTAGAAATGATCCCCCTGTTGAGCTGCCGGAGGGAGAAAGCTGGCAGCGCTGCAGGTGATCCAAAGGTGTCAGAAGGCAGTACAGCTGGCTCTCGTCTCCTGCAGGTGCCCAGGCCCCCCTTCTGAAGTGACAGAGCTCGGGCCCCCTACAGGAGGGTTGCCTTACTGCCTTATCAGCGGCCCTGGGTACCATACCAGTCAGTAGACTGTTGTTAAAAATTAGGTACAGTGGTTTGGTAATTTCTTGACTGAGTTCCTGAAGGACCCTCGGGTTCAAGCCATCTGGTCCCAGTGACTTATTAAGTTTTTCAAGTCTATTCCTAATTTGATCCTCAGTTAGCCATGAGGGTGCTTCCTGTGACGTGTCGTGAGGTCCTACATTATAGTTTTGAATACTTGAGCCCCCTGTTTCCTTTGTGAATACTGAGGCGAAAAATTAGTTTAACACATTTGCCATCTCTCCATCCTTGGTAACCAGATTCCCTTCATCATTTTTTATGGGGCCAATATGATCTGACCTGCCTCTCTTACTATTTATATACTTAAAGAATTTCTTGGGATTCTTTTTACTCTGCTCAGCTATGTGTCTTTCATGTTCTATCTTAGCCGCCCTGATTGCACCTTTACATTCCTTTAGACCCATCTGCCTTGTATTTTTTGAAGGCCTTCTCCTTTGCCTTTATATGTGCTTTTACGTCGAAGTTAAGCCACCCTGGTTTTTTATTAGCTCTTCTAAACTTATTTCCCATTGGGATACACTGGCTAATACCTTTGTTTACTATGTCCTTGGAGCACTCTCATTTTTCCTCTGCTTTCTTTGTTCCTAGAATTTTATCCCAACTAACATCTTCCAGCAAGGAGCGTGGTTTATGGAAGTTAGCTCTCTTAAAATTCAATGTCTTTGTATTCATTCCCCTTATGTTTCCTATTTGTGTGACTTACACTGAAACTAATTGACCTGTGATTGCTATTTCCTAGATTGCCCCTTACTTCCACGTCTGTGATCAGGTCTGTGTTAGCAATCAGAAGGTCTAATGAGGCTTTTTTTCTAGTCGGTGCATTTACCATCTGACCCATGAAATTGTCCTGCAGGACATTTAGGAAATGTCGAGCCTTAGCTGAGTGTTCAGTACCTTCCGCCCAGTCTATATCTGGATAATTAAAATCCCCCATTATAATGACACTTCCCATCTTTGCTGCAGTTCCAAACTGTGACAGGAGGTTCGCCTCCCCCTCTTCCCTCTGGGTAGGGGGCCTATAGCATATTCCTAGTATTACTTTCCCCTTGGTGTCTTCCTTTTGTAGCTCTACCCATAAGAATTCAACCTCCTCCCTTGATCCACTAGTAATGTCATCCCTCACATTTACTTGTGTGTCACTTTTTATGTGAACTACCCAGTTACTGCCGGCAGCATTTTTAGACCTTACCTTTTGTGTAGGTCTAATTTTAAGGTAAGGGGCCACAGTGAGAGGTGGTGGTACACCGTGGTGCAAGATATTGTTTGGAGCACTTTCTTCAAGCAAGATTATTTTTTATATTTTGTTTTGGAACACTTTCTCCACACAAGATTATTTTAGTATATGCAGGATCTCACAAAATTGCATGCACCCCTCACATATTTTATTATAACTTTTCATGTGACAACACTGAAGAAATGACACTTTGCTACAATGTAAAGTAGTGCATGTACAGCTTGTATGACTGTAAATTTGTTGTCCCCTCAAAAAAACCTCAACACACAGCCGTTAATGTCTAAACTACTGGCAACAAAAGTGAGTACACCTGTTAGTGAAAATGTCCAAATTGGGCCCAATTAGCCATTTTCCCTCCCCGGTGTCATGTGACTCGTTAGTGTTACAAGGTGTCTGCTTCAAGGTGTGAATGGTGAGCCGGTGTGTTAAACTTGTTATCGCTCTCACTCTCTCATACTGGTCACTGGAAGTTCAACATGGCACCTCATGGCAAAGAACTCTGAGGATCTGAAAAAAAGGATTGTTGCTCTACATAAAGATGGCCTAGGCTATAAAAAGATTGCCAAGATCCTGAAACTGAGCTGCAGCACAGTGGCCAAAACCATACATCGGTTTAACAGGACAGGTTCCACTCAGAACAGGTGGAAATTTATACTGTTATACAAGCTGTACGCTCACTACTTTACAGTGTAGCAAAGTGACATTTCTTCAGTGTTGTCACATGAAAAGATATAATAAAATATTTACAAAAATGTGATGTGACTTTTGTGAGATACTGTATAACTGAGAACGAAGCACAACGGACACTTATTAGGAGATGTATTTGCACTTTATAACTTGCTAAAGCCTTATATGTATGATCTGTTTTTTTTTTTTGTTTTTTGTTTTTGCTTTCTTACAGTTATACACTCTTGTTTTTGTTGATATAGTGTGGTTGCGCTTTGTTCGTTTTGATCACTAAAATTTGTTTGAAAGACTACTGCACAAATATGGTGGGACATAAAAAAAAATGCAACACCCGCCATTTTATTCTCTAGGGAGTTCATTTTATAGCAAGAAAAGGTAGTATTTTACATGTATGAGACCCCTTTCACACTGAGGCACTTTACAGGCGTTTTTGCGCTAAAAATAGCCCTTTCACACGGTGCGGTGCGCTTGCAGGACAGGAAAAAAAAAGTCCTGGAAGCAGCATCTTTGAGGCGGTGGGGGAGCGGTGTATACACTGCTCCTCCACCGCCCCTGCCCATTGAAATGAATGGGCAGTGCTTCCAAAGTGGCTGAAAACCACTTTGGAAGCACCACGCGGAGGCGTTTCTAGACCCTTTTTAACCCTTTCTTGGGGTTAAAAGCGCCCCACTGCTGCCCGAATAGTAGGGCCAAATCTCTGCTAAAACTAGCGATGCTTTACCGCTAACGCCCTGCCCGCCCCAGTGTGAAAGTAGCCTTAGAGAAATGTCAGAATTTGGCTGGGAGTCAAGTGGTTAAAGTCAACCTGCATCAATGTGGGGATTGTCTTCCCATGTTTACTGTGCTATACACATTATTGGTAAATGCCAAACATAATCTGACATAGGTTTTTGTCAGTAATGTCTTTCTTCTGATCACTCTTCCTCAAAGTGTAACTTTAACTTAAAAAAAAAAAATATGCAGCGGAGACATGCTTTGTCTCTTCTGGATTAAAGCTACTTACCTGTCTGCCCACACCTGTACAGTGAGCTGCACGGGAGTGATGTCATCCCCACCCGGTCAATTAAAGTGGCTGGCAATCGAGACCTGGAAGCTGACTGCT
Source organism: Glandirana rugosa (assembly GCA_018402905.1). NCBI lineage: Eukaryota > Metazoa > Chordata > Amphibia > Anura > Ranidae > Glandirana > Glandirana rugosa. The sequence continues at coordinate 731,274 of BLSH010367311.1, forward strand.
TAAAATTTTTAGTGGGGAGTAGTGGGAAGCTGCATCGTTGGATCCTAGGGGATTATAATTCCACTTTAACTGCTTCCAGTCCAAGCCAATTCTGACATTTCTCTTATACATGTTAAAATAGCATTTTTTTCTAGAAAATTACTTGGAGTTCCCAAACATCATATATTTTCTGAAAGCAGAGGCCATGGAGAATAAAATGCCAGTTGTTGAAAAAAATCCCCTTAAATCATTTTAGTGCACACAAACACAATATAATATTGTGTATGAACCCTATTTTTTGGTAAAATATAAAAGATGATATTGCGGTAAGTAAATAGATGGTGAACATGTCAAGATTTAAAATTCCGCACGCCTGTGAAATGGCGACAGACTACAGTACCTAAATATCTCCAAAGGCAACACTTTGAAAGCCTTTACAGGTTACCTGTTTTCAGAGTTAAATGTGGCTCTGGTGCTAGAAATATTTCCCCCTCTCTGACGTTTGTGGCGATACCTCACGTGTGGTGCAATCACCATTTACATATGAATGGCCGACCTAAATGTGCATTTGCGTCTGAGCATGGCATTCTGGGGCACATTATGAACAACATCCCTTGTAATAGCATGGGCAGTGACAGGTACTCTAAATTGAGAGATCTGGGGTCTATTAGACTCCTGATCTCTCCTCTGCTCTCAAAAGCATCTGATCAAATCGAAATCCGTTTGATCAGACAACACCTAGTAAAGAACCAAAACCAGAAGTGATTCAATACAAGTCTCTTCCATCTTCGTTCATCAGAGAAAGGGAAGGAATGGATGTCCTAAGGATGGCAAATGGTTTAAGCAGAACTTCACTCTCTCAATCAACATTGACTATTTTTAACCGATTCAATACTGGGCACTTTTACCCCCTTCCTGCTCAGGCCAATTTTCAGCTTTTGGCGCTGTCACACTTTGAATGACAATTGCACCATGCAACACTGTACCCATATGAAATTTTTATGATTTTTTTTTTTCATGCAAATATAGATTTCTTTTGGTGGTATTTAATCACCACTGTTTTTTTATTTTTTGTTAAAAAACAAAAAAAGACCAAAAATGCTTAAAATGTTTTTCTTTTTCTGTCAGAAAATGTAAATAAGTAAGTAAGTAAATTTGTCTCCTTTACTGATGTGCGCTGATGAGGCTGCACTGATGGGCACTGATAGGCTGCAGTAATGGGCATTGAGGAGGCAGCATTATGGGCACTTATTTGACAGCACTAAAGGACACTGAAGCACTAATATGCCGCACTTATAGGTGGCACTGATGGCTACTGATAGGTGACACTGATGGGCAGGCACTGAAAGGCATCACTGACTGGCATCATTGATGGGCACAGATTGGCATCACTGCTGGGCATTGTTGGAGGCTGCACCAATAATCAGGTCAGTGATGATCAGTGCCCTGATTACCTGTATAGTTCTCCCCTGCGAACAGATGAACGGCTCTCCTCTCCTCACACCTGGGTGGATAAAAATCAATGATTTCTTTTTTAAAAATCAAAAAAAAATTTTTTTTTTTTTTATTTAAATCAGATTTGTTTTATTTAAATCAGATTTTTTGGAATTTTTATCAAATTTATTTTAATAAAATTCTTTTAGAGTAAAACTCTATCTGAAGAGAGTTTTCTATTTAAGATACATTAATAATTTAGTTTATTCAGCATGAATTTGAGCTTAATTTTGTAGCATGAGGCTGCATTGATGCATTCATACAGTTTCACAGTAACCATGAAATAAAACAAAGTTCAGGAATATTCCTTTATCTCATTGTTTTGCAAATCTATGTACACTGCAAACTGTATGAATAAATTGGTTCTTATATCTCTGTTTTACTAACCTGACAGCTTATTATTCTAAATAGGAAACCTTCATTTTGTTTGCAAATATTAATAATTCTAACTAACAGCAAGAATAAGTCCTTACATTTAAAGAGCACCTGTCATTTCAGATCCATCATAGCAGCGCCTGTTAGCAGGCATCCACTCCCCTGCTGCCGCCACGTCCCTCACCTTGTTGTGTCACTGCTGCGTCAGCAGCCATCCCATTAAAGTGAATGTGACTGTAGGTGAGCCAACAGCGGGTCAGAGGAGGGGTCACTGCGGGACAGAGATGACTGTTGCTCTTTAAAAATTTTGATTCAAATCAAGCCTTTTTACTAGGGATTTAAAGCATGATTTAAATTGTGATTTAAATCGACTTGATTTAAATCATGGTCCGTGTGAGATGAGGTGAGCAGATTACCGGCCTTCCATGTTTACATGTGATCGGCTGTGATCGGACACAGCCGAACATATGTGCAAAAAACCGCATCATCAGCTACTGAGATCGGGGTCGCGCTGTGTCCCTGTGCCAGAGCAGTGAGACTGGGGCAACGTCATATGACGCCATCCCAGAACCAAAGGGGATCCCGCCCGCTGTATAGTCATATGAGGTGGTTAATCCCTATGCTGCTAGCATTGGTAAATAGATAGGAAAGTATCATAATTACTTATTTAACCGCTTGCCGACGGCTGATCGGCAATTGACGGCGACAATGTGGCTCTGTAACGCGAATCGCCGTCATACGACGACGGCCGCGATACAGAGCCACTGTGAGCCCGCGCGCGCCGCCGGAGGCGCGCGCGGGCGCTCACTGTGTCCGGGGGGGTCCAGGGAGCGGGTCCGGCGGCTTCGATTGCCGCCGGCCACCCGCGATGCCCCCCCCGGAGCGAATGAGCGGAGGTCCGTGAATGTAAACACGGACCTCCGCTCTGTGTGAGGGGGAAGGGAAGTGATCACAGCCTTCCTGTAAGTGAAGGCTGTGACCACTTCCTTTCCCCAGCTAGGCAAGTCCCCCTACAGTAAGAACACACCCAGGGAACACAGTTAACCCTTAGAGCGCCCCCTGCAGGTTAACCCCTTCACTGCCAATGGCATTTACACAGTAATCAGTGCATTTTTATAGCACTGATCGCTGTATAAATGCCAATGGTCCCAAAAAAGTGTCAAAACATTCCGACATGTCCGCCCCAATATCGCAGTACCGCTAAAAATCGCAGATCGCCGCCATTTTTAGTAAAAAATAAAAAAAAAATAAAAACCCCAAAAATGAATTCTCATCATCCGTAAATGCGACCACTTTTGCGCAAACCAATCAATAAACGCCGATTGCGATTTTTTTTATCGCAAATATGAGGAAGAATATAAATCGGCCAAAAACGGTGAAAAAAATGTTTTTTTATATTTTTTTTTTGGATTTGTATTTTAGCAAAAAGTAAGAAATTTGTTTTTTTTGCAAAATTGTCGCTCTTCTTTTGTTTATAGCGGCGATCAGAAATGACGCAGAGGTGATCAAATACCACCAAAAGAAAGCTCTATTTGTGGGAAAAAAAAGGACGCAAATTTCGTTTGGGTGCAACGTCGCACGACCGCGCAATTGTCAGTTAGCGCCAAATCGCAAAAAGGGCTCCGGTCCTAAAGCTGGAAATCCTTCCGGGGCTGAAGTGGTTAAAAAAAAAAATATATACATATATATATATATATATATATATATATATATTGATATATTGCATTTCTGCAGTTACTTCCTGGTTTTTAGGCCTAGGCAAATGATGTCCTACATCCCAGGAGTCTTCAGGAGGGGAGGAGTGGTTTTCTCAGCTAAGCATGTATTCCCGGGAAGCATTGCAGCCACAGCCATAAATACTAGGGGTGACATGGATGGATGTGTGGCTTTGCTTTGAATATTAAAAATGAATCAAATAGTGTTTTTTGATTTTTGGTGCTCAGATTCAGTGTAGTTCTGCTTTAAGCCTCAGCTTTGTGGAGCATCCGGTTTATGATTTTGTTACGTAGAACTGCCTTCTCAGCTGTGTGTCTTGGAAATTCCTTCTACTTTCCCATTGACCTCAGAGTTGCCTTCCTTACTTGATCAATGAGTTTTAGTAGCCTGCCTTTCATATGTCATATTTTTGTAAAAGTGCTCTAGAAATGTTTAAAGTTTGTGCTCTTTGTTTTTTTTTTTTTTTTTTTTTTGTTTTTTTTTTTCATTTTTTGACTCTAAATTTGTGCTTCTCCAGAACTTGTTTTCATAGTTCCTTGTTCCTCATAAAGCCGATTTGTTTATATGTCTTGTCTAGCAGTGTTAATTTCATTGACTAAAATATTTTTGACTAAATGAATACTATTTTAGTTGACTAAAATACAACTAAGTCTAAAATGGCATTTTATTCAAGACTATGACTAAAACTAAATTGAAATTTGATGTCAAAATTAAGACTGCACTACCACATAATAATATGTAGGGGGCATCTACTAAGCTGCTAAAAGAAAAAGGCTTTTCTTTTTTTTTTTTCCTTAATATTTAATGTTGGTAATATATTCAGGTAATATGATCAATGGCATTACATCCAATAGAGTTTACAGTTTTTTGCGTTTTTTATATTTTCAAGTTGTACTTCTGCTTGGCAAAAAACAATATATTTGTTTATGAAACTTGGTTTTAATTATATATCAAAAAGGCTAAACCTGTGTCTGTAGTGCATGTTCAAGCCTTAATACCATAAATAATATGTTACTAGATTTTTACTCCAGGAGTATATAATGGGTTTGGCAATTCTAAAGAAAAGCTTAAATAATGCATTAAAATGTAACTAAACCCATTCGATTTTAGTCGACTAAAATACGACTAAAACTAAAATGGCATTTTAGTCAAAAGACGAGAACTAAAACTAAATTGAAATTTGATGTCAAACTGTCACACTGTTGTCTAGCAAGTCCCAGGGCCTTATAGAAACTGGGTGTATTTGATGTATCTTTTAGATCAGGGATATTCAATTAGCAGACCTCCAGCTGTTGTAGAACTACAAATCCCATGAGGCATAGCAAGAATCTGACAGCCACAAGCATGACACCCAGAGGCAGAGGCATGATGGGACTTGTAGTTTTGCAACAGCTGGAGGTCCGCTAATTGCATATCCCTGTTTTAGATCATTTAACACATTTTCTTTGTACATATTTGGACCATTCTTCCAAATAGGTTAATTCTACAGGAAAAATTGGTTTCAATAATGCTTATATAGGGGTTTTGCTAGAAAGGTGGTGATAAATTCTGTGTAGTTTTTTCCACCATGATATTATGAACTCTTGTGTAGATCAGTGACATATTCTCAATTAAATCTGATTTAATTGTAGATTGCAATGCCACAATCGTGAAAAAGTTCAATGCGGTGTTATGCAAAGTACTGTTAATATACTAGTAGTGACAAAATAATCTAATTTTTTTTTTTTTTTTGGCTCATAGGCAAAGATGGCTGCAGCGGATGAAAGGAGATTTCAACAGCAGATCATAGCCCAACAAAAGAAAGACTTAACATCGTTCTTAGAAAGTCAGAAAAAGCAGTACAAGATTTGCAAGGAAAAGATTAAAGAGGCATGTGCAGTACTAACCTGACTCTGGGAAGCTTCACCAGAATCTCTAAGAAAAAAGTGGTTACTTTCTTCCAGATATGGTGCCCTAAATCAGCAAGACCGACGGTGTGAAATATCACATATTGAGTTCTTGTGAATTTTCAGCTGTTATTGGCTGCTTCTGTTTGAGACTTATGTGGTCTCATTGGGAAAATGTTATATTTATTTATTTATTTCAGGTACTTATAGAGCGCTGTCAATTCACGCAACGCTTTGCATATACATTGTACATTCACATCAGTCCCTACCCTCAAGGAGCTTACAATCTAAGGTCTCCAACTCACATTCATGCATATACTAGGGCCAATTTAGTCAAGAGCCAGTTAGCCTACCAGCATGTCTTTGGAGTGTGGGAGGAAACTGGAGTACCCAGAGGAAACCCGCACAGGGAGAACATGCAAACTCCAGGCAGGTAGTGTCATGGTTGGGATTCGAAACAGCGACCCTTTTGCTGCCAGGCAAAAGTGCTATCCACTACACCACTGTATATATGTAAGCTATTTAGAGTTAGTGTTCCAATTTTGTTAGGCAGTTTTTTTTTCATTAATTTAATAAACATGTTATACTCACCTGCTCTGTGCAATGGTTTTTCACAGAGCAGCCCTGAACCTCCTTTTGGTGATCTTGCCTTTTCTCCATGTTCCCTCATAACAAGTCGCTTGCTATGGGGGCACACAGTGCATGCTCACTCCTGAGCTGTGTGTGTCTGTAGAGCCACACTCCATAGAGACACAGCATAGCTTATCCATGCCTATTGTTCCTCCCCACAGCATTTGATTGACAGCAGCAGAAGCCAATGGCTTCTGCTGCTGCCCAAAGTCCTGTGTGAAGAGGAAGAGCGGGGAGAGAAGAGATTCAGCCGTGCACAGCGCTAGATCAATTTAGGTCTCATGTAAGTACTTAGAGATGTGGGCAGGACAGAAATCTGTAAAAAAATTTTCCCTTCATGCAAGTAATGCAGGAAGGTAAAAAAAAATTGGCTTTAGAACCACTTTACGCGCAGACACTGAAAAAATCGCCCACTTACTCCACCCCTTGCACATGCTCAGTTGTGCCCACTGTCTGAACTTAATTAAACTGGGCACTGGTTGCTAAGCAATCCCACAGCTGCAGAGGCTTTCAGTTGCTTAGCAACCATTGCAAAATTTAATTTAGAGTGGATAGTGGGTGCTACTGACCATGTGCGTGGAGTGTGTTTTTAGTGAGCCTTTTTCTGAATCCATGACATATAGATCGACTAGTTACAGATAAACTTTCTGCTATCAGGCATATCCCACCCTCCTGCAATATGGTTTTATTTTACACCTTATGATCAGTTATTGCTGAGCTGGGTAATATATGGGTACGATGGGAATGTTTGACACTTCAGAAATAGGTGTTCCTTTTATTTAGTATGGGTATTGTTTGCATGCACTGAAGATGGGGGTGGTTTGTGTTTTGGGGGGACATTTATCTCATTGGTTTCTGGTACTCTTTGACAGAGGCAGGAGTGTTTTAGATTTTGTCACTGCTTGCCTGAGGAAAGAGCTGATTAGAGCTCCAAAATGTTTCACTGCTTGTTATTGGACTAATAAATTGCTCACTTTTGTGCGTGTGCTGCTGATCTCTACAAATTCTGGAATAAGAACAACGGCATCATTGTGCATCAATGCAGCACTCCATTGGAGTGTTGAGAATCTATTTGAAGTGCACCAGGCTCTTCTCAATTCATGCTGTCTGCAGCATTCTCATACGAGTGATTCTTAGGGCTCTCAGAATGTGGGTTGAATCAAGCTGGTTGTCATTCAACCTGGAAGAGGAACTGTGCCAAATTGTTTTCAAATGAGCAAGAGAGTCTAAAGCCACCCTTATATGGATCAAAATTCAGCTGGTTCAGCAGGGACCAGCTGAGATTCGATCCATTATTGGGCAAGCTGATTGTACAACTTGGGGACTTGGGTACAACCAGTCTGTCATTTTTTTATATGCAATAGCTACTAGTAGTAATCATTGCGTTCTGCTGGTCGGAAGGGCTCCCAGTGCTCCCTTGCAGGCAGAACACCATAGTGCTGTGGGAGGCATTCCCACATCAGCACGGATTGTGTTGATGGGGGAATCGAGCGATTTTTCTTTCCTTAGACTCATGTTGAAGGAAAAGAAAATCAAGTCATCTATGGGCTTCTAAAGATTATCCATAAACATCCATGTGAAATCAAGCAATGTTTCAGAATTTGAATATCCTTTGTGGTAATTAAGCTATCTTAATTATACAGTACAGGGCAAAGTATTCTCATAGACCCTGGGTTATAGGCCTGTACTTTCAAGTGATTGGACACTGGCAAGCTTTTTAAGGACATACCCGCTGGGTGCCTCTGTTATAACCCTACCCCAATCTGTGAGTCTTTAGTATTGTGCTAGTTTCACATGGTGATGGACTACTTCTCCTTCATAGATAAATCTCTCGCTTATTTAATTATTTTAAATGTATCTTTATTATTTTATCTTCAAATTCTTCAATCAACTTCTCACTACCTTTTAATGACACAAATAAAAGCAGTACATTCAGATCGTTGCAACCTAGGTAAAGCATGGGACCCATATCCAGACTCCACGCTGTGGATTTTTTTTTGGGAAGTGTATCCTGCATGAACCCTAACCCTAGTACTTAATGCATGTAGTTAGCCACAGTGTGTTATTACAGGCCCAGGGCCGTGTCCCATCCCTATGGAACCCAGGCCCTGAAGACTCCTTCAGGGGTATACCCACTGAGAAGGCAAAACCTGTTACTTATATACAGTGCAGTGTCATAGGCAAGTAGGACAGTGTCACCCTGTATCCTTCAGACCATTACTGTTAAAGACCTGGGCTGTATTTGAATTCACTATGCTGTCAATTTTTCAAATTTAACACTTAAATGCATCCACTCAGAGCTTAATCTTTGTTGGTTGACCTGGTGTTAAATCACACCACAGGTCACACATTTTACCACCACTTCCTCCTAGAGCCCTTGTAAGGTAAACAGGCACTTCCTCCCACCCTTTTGATATGAGGGCTCACCGCAGGATGGTCTACACCCGGGATGCTGTATTCGAACTCTGGACACACCTACTCTATTTTGGGCACCCTACTCCAAGAGTGCCCCACATAGGAATACCCTCACACATCTTTGGCAGAGACCATGCGAAAGGGAGCCATTGCAAAATCACAGGCAGACATTTACTCTGTTGAAGGTCCGCACCAACACTGAATCTCAGTGATAAGCCCCTTGCACCTGAGCAAGAACCGGCTCTAACATTCAATGGTCTCTACATGCAATTCTAACTCCATTTCAAAGATGCAAGAAGTGGGCTATTTGATAAAAAATAGATATTTCTGAGTCACAGTCCCTCAGATAGATAACAGTCTTAATCAATCCCTTCCCTTTGCCCAGGGCTCAAAAATGCCATGCCTTTTCTCCTCCCATTTCTCTACCAGAGTTGGATCCCGATATGCCTGCCCTAGACAAGGCAGACACAGAAGGGGAGGAAGAGGACATTGAGGCAGTATTGGTGGAACCTGCCAAACATTTGCTTGCTGATGTGGAACACCTCACTGCTGCCATTCACAAAAGCCATATCATTGTGTTGCAACTTCCTTCTCTTTCCCCTCTTGGATACAAAGAGACCTTCAAGAACTTTCAAAACATTCCCTGTTAATAAAAAGAGAAAATGTGCAATATGTGATGATTGCGTCCCTCCAGAAAGATTTTGGGAGATGTAAAAATCCTTTTTCAAACTCTAGCCAGTGGTAAAAGAGTTCAAAAACAAGTGAACTGTCCCTGTAGTTGACCCTGCCATCTCTGTCTTAAACATCTCACTGTACCTATGAAAGATTTTCCTCCTTTCAAAGATTCTGCACATAGAAAGTTTGAGATGCTCTTAAGGCTCACTTTATATTTGCAGGCCCAGCCTTGCAGCCAGCTCTCACTGCATTTTCAGTATGTCAGACAAAGGCAATAAACAACCAACATGACCCTGTTTCCAGGATTATATTTTAACAAAGTAATTACAGCAAGGGGTAGGGGGATCTGTTATAGTTTGTTTCTTTCTGGGTCACAGGCGTCCCAGACCTGTGCTTATAATTGGTTTTAAAGGGTTACATAATGGAGTTCAAAACCGTTCCGATTTGCAGAATGCTCTAAACCATCTATTATCCCAGAGAGTAGTTGTGCCATTACCTCCACAATACAGGTTCAAATGATTTAAATCACACCTGTTTATGGTACAAATATGTAACATATACCTTCAAATTCCAAAATCTGCAAGGTTGGTAATTTGCTATCCGAGACCAGGGGCCATCCATCCAAGGTGCCGATCTGTATGTGCTTCGCAGTAGCCGACAATAACTTTCAGTTTGTCGCACTGCCCTTTGGCCTATCTTCTGCTTCCAGAGTATTCAAAAAGGTACCAGCACCTCATCTTGCCCTTCTCAAACCTCAGGGCATCTAGACAGCCTTCTTAAGGATTAAACCCCCATTCAACTGTCATTAATGGTCCACAGGACAATTCAGATGCTCCAGGCTTACGGTGGTGTGATCAATTAAAAAAAAAAAACTGCTGTCTAGATTTCTCTTCATCTGGAGTAATTTGCGGTTCTCGGTTTAGGCTAACCTACACCCTCCAGTATGAATTATGCCTCTTCTGCTCAAAAAGATTAAGCAAGAGAGGAAACTGGTGATTCAAATTGCACCTAACTGGCCCAGAAGAACCTGTTAAGCGAACATACTCATTCTTCTAGCAGATGATCCCTGGCCGCTTCCCAACAGGCAAGATCTGCTATCTTAAGGCCCTCTATTCCACCTTGCTTCACAGTCTGACTATAACTGCATGGCTGTTAAAATATAGAGGGTCTCGGAGTCTGTTATTCCTACCTTGCTAATGGCAAGAAAAACCACATCCATGAAGATCTACTACCATACCTGGAAATCCTTCTTTGTCGTGAACACAGGTATATCAAACCCAGGATTCACGGTGCCTCACATTTTGGCCTTCTACAATCAGATCTTGACCAGAACTTGGACTCAAGCACTCTAAAGGGAGAGGTCTCAGCCTCTTCTGTGATCTTTAACAGTCATCTGGCTTTACTTTCCCTTTTAAAAAAAATTCTTTGTGTATAATACATTATGTCCCCCTTGCAGCACCCTGTGCCCCCTTGGGGAATTCAACTTGGTTCTCTCTGCCTTGCAGAAACTACACTGTTAAACCCATCAAGGATATTCCCATATAAGATCTCACTGGCAAAGTAGGCCTTAAGGTTATTAGCACATCTGTCATACGTGTCTGATTTTGGTGGCTTTCTCCTGTAAGGAGCAGTTCCTCCTACTTCACAAAGACAAGGTTGTCTTACTCCCCAAGACTATCTTTTATTTTCAAGGTGGTATTAGTCTTCCACCTCAACAGCGACCTAGTCTGACCATCTTTATGACTTGCTTTAAAGCATCCAAAGGAAATCTCTCATTATTGTCTGGACCTGGTCAAAGTCGTTAGAGTCTACCTCAGAGCTACAGCTTCAATTAAGCATAAGGATTCCCTATGTTTCCTGTCCTCGGGACCTTGCAAGGGACATCCTACTTCCAAGTCATCTAATTTGGATAAAAAATCTTATTGCTAGAGCTTACATTCCTGCTGCGCTTTTACTTGCCCATTTTGCCAAATCGGTGGGAACTTTCTGGGCATTTTGGCACCAGGCCTCTGTAGCCGAACTGGGTAGGGATGCCACCTGGTCTTCTGTTCATACTTTTTCAAATTTCTACCAGATGGATGGCCAATCTACTGCAAATGCATCTTTCTTGCAGCAGCACTTCTAAAGTTGGGTCTATTGTCCCTTGTTATTGGGCCTGTTGACACAGCTCTATTTGCCTAGTTGTTCTTCACCCTTCTCATTCATTGCTTGGGGATGTCACATGGTCTATTAATACTTTGCCTGTGTCCTGTACTGTATGATTGGGATATGAGTAATTATGATTTATCTGTAAATTCTACATCTTGAAGTACAGTACAGGGCTGCATTATATAGGAAGAGTGTATCACGCTTAGGATTTTGTTACTCAGCTGCTGCCCTCCAATAATTCCCTCCCGTGGGTGGAATTGATGTTTGGTATTTGGTATAGTTGGATATGGCGCTGCCTGAGTGTTGGGTTTTGAATGTAGATTGGAAAATGTGCTAGTATAGTGTGCTAGTATGGGGGTATACCTTTACCAATGTACAAAGCCCCTATAGTATAACCCTCTTGTGTAATGTTATAATTTATAAAGTGCATGCGTGCTCAAATAAAATCATGTGAGTCTTAATATTCCAAGGTGTCGTATTATGATAAACAATTGTGTGAAAACATATGCAGTCCAAAATAAAAACCTGACTGGTGATTTATACAGGTGTATACACCATTGAGAAAAAATTCATGAAGTAACATCAAATAACAAATAATTCAATAATGTGCTAGTATGCATGTGCTAGTATATCGGAAAAACGAAAGTAATTATTTTATACTCCTGGTAGAGGAACTGAAAAAGGTATGCTCATAACAGTCTGTTTGATTTAATCATAGGCAAATGTTCACAGTTTGCTTTAGCTCCTGTTGTTCTACAAAGCCCAAGGATGTCAGATCAAGGATCTCAATTCTTCTCCAGATGTACAACATATAATAACTCTTCATGCAGTTTAAAGTGTTCAGTGCTCAAAAGTGATAGTCCTCTAAACTCCTATTCTTAGAACCAATTTTATGTGGAGTAAAGGTGTTGTTCACGCGTGGTCCCCTCCTTACCAGAGGGCACTACCCCTGCAGGGGCGAAGTGCCTGTTTTTAAATCCAGTGTTGCTCCTCGCAATGGTATATTCATCCGTCCGTATTAGGGAAAAAAACACAGAGAGGATTCCATAGCGTAATATGTAAAAAGGTGTTTGTTTATTCAAAAATCAGGAAAACATCCACAGGTCCAAATACGAAATACACAGTTAAAAACAGGTGTCAGTTAAAAAGTAAAATTCGTTCTGTAAATTGCAAAAAATGTGTCCTTAGTGCGTACACGCTGGAGCTGGGGTGATGACCTATTAAGGACACATTTTTTGCAATTTAAAGAACAAATTTTACTTTTTAACTGACACCTGTTTTTAACTGTGTATTTCGTATTTGGACCTGTGGATGTTTTCCTGATTTTTGAATAAACAAACACCTTTTTACATATTACGCTATGGAATCCTCTCTGTGTTTTTTTTCCCTAATACGGACGGATGAATATACCATTGCGAGGAGCAACACTGGATTTAAAGACAGGCACTTCGCCCCTGCAGGGGTAGTGCCCTCTGGTAAGGAGGGGACCACGCGTGAACAACACCTTTACTCCACATAAAATTGGTTCTAAGAATAGGAGTTTAGAGGACTATCACTTTTGAGCACTGAACACTTTAAACTGCATGAAGAGTTATTATATGTTGTACATCTGGAGAAGAATTGAGATCCTTGATCTGACATCCTTGGGCTTTGTAGAACAACAGGAGCTAAAGCAAACTGTGAACATTTGCCTATGATTAAATCAAAGAGACTGTTATGAGCATACCTTTTTCAGTTCCTCTACCAGGAGTATAAAATAATTACTTGCGTTTTTCCGATATACTAGCACATGCATACTAGCACATTATTGAATTATTTGTTATTTGATGTTACTTCATGAATTTTTTCTCAATGGTGTATACACCTGTATAAATCACCAGTCAGGTTTTATTTTGGACTGCATATGTTTTCACACAATTGTTTATCATAATACGACACCTTGGAATATTAAGACTCACATGATTTTATTTGAGCACGCATGCACTTTATAAATTATAACATTACACAAGAGGGTTATACTATAGGGGCTTTGTACATTGGTAAAGGTATACCCCCATACTAGCACACTATACTAGCACATTTTCCAATCTACATTCAAAACCCAACACTCAGGCAGCGCCATATCCAACTATACCAAATACCAAACATCAATTCCACCCACGGGAGGGAATTATTGGAGGGCAGCAGCTGAGTAACAAAATCCTAAGCGTGATACACTCTTCCTATATAATGCAGCCCTGTACTGTACTTCAAGATGTAGAATTTACAGATAAATCATAATTACTCATATCCCAATCATACAGTACAGG
>BLSH010367311.1:752325-767352 GCA_018402905.1 Glandirana rugosa
ACGTTGTATACGTCGACGGCCATGAGGTCGAGAGCTCACCTGAGCAGCACGGCCTAATTGTACCGTACGAGGTAAAGAAAGACCCAAGAGAAAAATAACTCGAGGATTACCTTTCTTTTATACCAATTTAAAATAAATTGTATTTTTAACATACGATCGTGAGTGTAATGACAATCTTAAACATTGTCATATTCGTATATTTTTAGTGAGGTAGTATGGTAAATTTTTTTCTTTACCCGATTTACGTATAGAGTGGTATCTCGAAGTACAGTGAATTTTCTCACATCATGTATTCGTTAATGGATTCAAACTATAAAATTCTTCGAACTATATTTACACCAAATCAAAAAAAAAAAAAAAAAAAAGAAAAAATGATAAATTCCAGAACTAAACCACATTTATATCAAGCTTCTTAAAATATCAAACTTAGGTAATTGCTTATGTACTACACTCTTTTAAGTGACATGAAGCTCTATGGTGAGATATGCATTTAGCCCATTTCTTTTTTTAAATGGTATGATGGAGTGATTTTTATATGCTTATACTGTTACAAATTCTAACAGTAATGTGAGTGCTAGCATACAATTTTTATGTTAAATAAAATTTAACCATATTTTCTTTCCATTAGGAGCTCAATAAAAAGAGAACCCAGAAAGAAATGGAGCATGCCATGTTAATCCGGCACGACGAGTCCACTCGAGAGCTGGAGTACCGGCAGCTGCATATGTTGCAAAAGCTTCGGATGGACCTTATACGTCTGCAGCACCAGACTGAATTGGAAAACCAGTTGGAATACAACAAGCGCAGGGAAAGGGAGTTGCACCGGAAACATGTAATGGAACTCCGGCAGCAACCCAAAAATCTCAAGGTGAGTATCCTGTGTAAACTCAGTGAAAGCTTTGTACAATGTTAGCGATAGGTTAAATCTGATTAGCCCTCCCATATGAAATTACCAAGCCATAGGACTCACTTTTACAGATCACCTGCAATGTACATATGAATTTAATATGACCTTCACGCAAGGAGAACACAAAGTAATACAGCTGCATTGCTGTACACAAAGCTGCTTTAGATGTACAATACTACCATGCATAATAAAAATGCCGGCCACAAAACCCATTTCTGCATTTTCTAACTGAATAGAAAGGTTATAACCTGTAGCATGCATGATGGGCAAAGCTAGATGCCAATGTTTCTTCTGACTAATGGAACACAAGTTCATAGCTGTGCACATCTGTAGTCATTTCCAGGCTGAATTTTTACAGGGTAGTCTTAATTTTCCTTTTACCCTACCTAGTGACCAGTGTAGGAATCTTACACCCACCCAGGTTGACTGTTTTACCTTCACAGTTATTTGTGTCTACTGAAAGATAAACTCCACACTGCAAGAGTTAATTTTTATGTCTAGGGGACCGGGTACAGACCTTTTTACTTACCTAATCACCAGTTCCTGCAGCCTGCTTCACACTGCTATACCAGTGCTGGCAGCCTCTTCTCCCCAGTACTCCAAAGGTCTAAGGTCCTTTGAAGTCATCAAGATCAATGCAGGGCCTATAGCCCTGCTTTGGACATCAGGATGCTGAGGGACAGTCCACTGCCAGACCATAGGGAAGCTCCTTCTGTTGGGGAAGATGGGTAAAAGTGCTTCTCCCATCCCCAGACAGAAACAGTTAACCTATGCAGTGCAGGTGTAGCCCCATTACAAGGGATCAGCTTTCCCAGGGCTGGACTTAAAGCAATATTAAACCAAAAAGCAAACATTTATTATATTGCAGCTTACCAATTCTCAGATGTGAGGACTAGATCGGTTTCCTTTTTTAGGCTTATTTTCTTCTATTTTTATCTGGTGGTCCAGCCAGCAAGGCTGTTGTTTTTCAAAAGCACAAGCTCTCCAGCAGAATGTATCAGTTTACATGGGTGAGACAAATTATTTATCACTGGCAGAGGATACAATGATCAACTTTTATTGATTCATGTAAAAACTTTATCCCAAAAGGAAAAAAAAGTTTGCTGTAGCTGATAAAGTGTTATCTGGATTTTGGCTTCAGTCTTCCCTGCCTCCTGTGCTCATTCTGACCAAGTCGTGTCTCACTAATACAGGAGGTGTGGTACTGGCTAGATCATGTACATGTATGCATAGCTCTTATTTTCCTCCAAAAATTACTTCGCTACCCAGAGGAGATTCTTATTTCTTTGGTGTGATGCTCTTTTTGCATTTCTCCTGTATTTTTTGTTCTAATAACCCCACAGGAAAGCATATTCTAAAATAGAGGATTCTAATGTAGGTAACATTGGAGGGGGTAGATTTCACAGTGCTGTTGCATGTCATGAGTGGCCTGAAGGTCCAGTTTTAAAGTGTTACAAAACCCAGGACCATGCATTCACTATATCTGGTCTCCCACAAGGCACAGAACAGGGAATGCAATAGCTTTAGTAAATAAAAACTGCTAAATGACTTTTTTTCATCAGCAGTATATAGCAGTCTTGTGACTTCCATCAGTGTCTGGCTGAGCACTGGTTAAAGCTTGTAGGAGGAGTTTTCATGCCTTGTGCTAACTACATGCATCCCCCCCAAAAAAAAAAAACACCTCCCTAGCAATACACACCAAACTGAGCATGTGCACAGTGCCCCCAAGGCTCTGTACTATTAGCAGATGGATTGGGACAGTAAAAGAAAGAGAGGATCAGAGAAGACAGGAGCAAGCAGCCTTTTTACACAATGCGGATGATTAACCCCTTAGGTTCCACAGTGAGTATAACAAGCATGCTTTGCTGCATATACAGACTGATTTTACGGTCATGGGTTTAGAAACACTTTAATAAGTGTAGATAAAGGAGAGGGGTGAACAGAAAGCACAGATCCATACAATGACATGGTAATTTATTTTTTATAAAGGTGATGGAAATGCAGATAAAGAAACAGTTTCAAGACACATGCAAAGTGCAGACCAAGCAGTACAAGGCCCTGAAGAATCACCAGCTGGAGGTATCCCCAAAGTGTGAGCACAAGACAATACTCAAGTCCCTGAAGGATGAGCAGACACGCAAACTGGCCATACTTGCTGAACAGTATGAGCAAAGCATCAATGAGATGATGGCTTCACAGGCGGTAAGCAGCAACTAAATGTTGTGATCAGTGTTTTTTTTTTTTTTATATATAGAATAGTGGGATGTTTAGTTGCAGCAGGCAGTTGAAGGGCTTAACTATAAGGCCTCATACTCATGGGCGTAATAGCAAATTGTCGGGACCGACGTCAGGCAAAAATCTGTGTCAAAAACGCGATTTCGTCTGCGTTTTGCATCGGCGTTAATGTGTGTTAGTGAGCGTCAGCGTCAATAGGTAATTATTCCTCTGCTATTTTTTAATCTGAAAATGGCAGTTAACGGCGCTACGGCGTTTAATGCACGTTAGTGAGTGTTTTGCCGGCTTAGTGTCAAAAACGCTCTAACGCTGCAGCTTCAGAATGCGTGGCCGTGGGTTCTGCTTTCAGCTTATGAACGCCAACGCTATGTACAGCTCAAAAACGTCAGCATTTTTATGGGGTCATTGAATAACATGGAGAGCTGCAAAAAACGCGGCGGTAAAAAATGTCCGTGTGTATGAGGCCTTAAAGGCTTACCTTTTTTTCAGATGACTTTGTAGTCCACTAGCTTTGGCACCACATGATCCTCTTGGTTGTCGAGAGGCAAAAGGTAATGAACTCATAAGTATCCTCTGTTTGTAGATTTCAACTGGATGTTATATCCAGGACACAAATAAATTATATATCCCGTGGTTTAACCACTTACCAACCGGAAGGTTTTCCTGCTTTAGGACCAGAGCACTTTTTGCGATTCTGCGCTGCGTTGCTTTAACTGGCAATTGCGCGGTCGTGCGACGTTGCACCCAAACAAAATTTGCGTCCTTTTTTCTCCCACAGATAGAGCTTTCTTTTGGTGGTATCTGATCGCCGCTATAAACAAAAGAAGAGCAACCATTTTGCAAAAAAACCCAAATTTCTTACTTTTTGCTAAAATTCTAATCCAAAAAAAAATAAAAAAACATTTTTTTTCACCGTTTTAGGCCGATTTATATTCTTCCTCATATTTGTGATAAAGAAAATCGCAATCGGCGTTTATTGATTGGTTTGCGCAAAAGTGGCTGAGTTTACGGACGGTGAGAATTAATTTCTGGGGTTTTTATTTATTTATTTTTTTACTAGTAATGGCGGCGATCTGCGATTTTTAGCGGTACTGCGATATTGGGGCGGACATGTCGGACATTTTTGACACTTTTTTGGGACCAATGACATTTATTCAGCGATCAGAAATTTAAATGTCCACTGATTACTGTATAAATGTCATTGGCAGTGAAGGGGTTAACCTGGGGGGAGCTAGGGGTTAACTATGTTCCCTGGGTGTGTTCTTACTGTGGGGGGGTTGGGCTAACATGGGCATGAGAGATCTAACTGATCCCAGTGACAGGGATCAGTAGATCACCCATGCCCCTACTAACAGAGCGGGGAACCGCCGTGTTTACATCGGCGGTTCCCCGTTCTTTCCCTGTGGCCGCTCATCGCGGCTCGCCGGCGGACATCGGGTCCGCCCGAGCCGCGGGCACACTCCACTCCACTCCTAGCGGCTGTTCGCAGATCGCCGTGTTTTTACGGCGATTCGCGTTAAGCATCCCGACTGCCGCCGTGAAAACACGGCACGCGGTCGGGAAGTGGTTAAAATACTGATTTGTTAAAATTGACAGCAAGATTGACTTTTAGCTTAAATGTAACAGAATTCACTTTAATAAAAATAAAAAAGATAGAATTTGATGCTTTTATAGTAAAGAATACGTTAAACACAAAAAAGAATCTCTAGATGATTTGTGATCATTTGAAATTAATGCAGTAAAAATTGAAGCAAGAGACCATTTACAGGCTGTCCCCGGGTTACAAACAAGATAGGGACTGTAGGTTTGTTCATTAGTTGAATTTGTTTTGTAAGTCGGAACAGGTACATTTTTTAAGTGTAGCTTCAGCCAAAAAAAATATTTTTAAGCTTTTTGTATAGCATAGGGAAGGGGTAACACCCCTGTAATGTTTGTTTTGCTGTCCATGTTTCTGTTCAGAAGATTTCACCTCACTTCCTGTCCCAATGATGATTGGATTTTGAAAATTTTGGGTTGTTGTGGAAACAAACCTTGGTGATAAAGCATCAGTGGAGACCCCTTTTTCCCATAATAACTCTTACAGGAGTGAATTTCCCTTCTTAGGGGTAGATTTCCTCTCACTTCCTGTTGTCTTCCTCCGTTTGTAAGTAGGAGTCATGCGTAAGTCGGATGTTTGTAACTAGGGGACCGCCTGTACAGTACATGGCTTTTTAAATTTTTTTTTTTTTCCCATAGTAGGTATAGAAGTCAATTTATGCCTCTGTCTTCGCAGGAAAGTATGTTCACAGATAATGGATAAAAATTATGATGTTTAAATTAACATTTAGGGCTCTTTCACACATGTGGACCGTTCAGGTCCGCCTATCCGTTTTTCAGGCAGACCTGAACGGACGCTCCATGTACCTCTATGCTGACATCCGATTTAATCTGCTCCGCTAAATCCAGATGGATGGAAACCCTACTTTCCATCCGTCAATCGGATGAAAACGGCCAGGTGGATCCGTTTTCATCCAATTACCTCATAGGGGAGAGAGCGGGCTCTGACAGGTCCATCTCTGCACAGTTAGCAGAGACGGATCTGTTATCCGTTGGCTCAGCTGGGGGATCAGCAGCTCGATCCCCGCTGAGCAAGCGGAATCTGTGAAAACGGGCCCGCATGTGTGAAAGGACCCTTAAGGTCACATTTGATAACGGTTGCTGAAGCTATGCAAAAAATAAATGTAGGAACAAACGGAGAACTGCACACTGCGTTATGCTCTATAAAGCTTTATCGTGCAAACAATATAGAGACATTCCACTCATTCTATCCTCTGTTTTTCGACCCCTTTAAGGGCTTGATTGTACCGTTTAAAGAGATAGTGACAATAAAGGCACTCCAATAGAGTTATTAAAAGGATACTTACAGCATTTGTAGCACAACCAGCATTTGTTTACTAACATATTGTTAATTGTTGTTTAAAACCCACAGTCTTTATTCATCTTGATAGAGAAAAAAATAAATTGCAAATTACATTAAAATCTACATAGTAAACCCCAATATATACAGTACTATCCAGGGTAAAGATCCATTATACCTTTACCATTTAATAATGCATCAGGTACTAAACAAACTTCTTCCATTGTTCCCATCCTTTGCCCCTCTTCCTATCATTTCTATTTCCCTTTTATGCTCATGTTTTCTATCACTTTTTTTTACCCTTCCTTCAACCTTTCCCTCCTCAACTCATTTTACGAGATAAATAAAGATTGTTTTCTGTGTGGGGGTGGGGGATGCTTCAAGCTGGAGTAATCATGAAAATGTGTCACTATATGAACATTGGTTGTGCTAATAACATGCACAAGGACTGTATCCCTTTGTTGGAGAGCCTTTATGCTGTTTTTCTGTATTCCAATTTCCCCCTGCCCCCCAAATCCTATAACTCTACAATTAAGCCATTGTAGGTTGAAAAACGCATCATAAGAGGGGATGAGTGGAGTGTCTTTGTGCCATTTGCACAAGAAAGAATTGCATGTGGAGGAAAACGCATTGTGTCACTCTACGTTCATTCTTTTTGAAAACTATAGTTGACAGAGCCCAAATGTTTGCTGGTAGTCGGCACCTGAAGTGTAGAACGAGACCTGAGAATGTTAGGGAATGTGTGTGCAAAAAAATGTATTGTGTGATATAAGGTATAACCTGGAGATCTATTATATGCTTTTTAAGCCACATCCTCTACAAAAAGATGATTTGACCGGGGAAATTTCTTAACATGCTGGAGTGTTCTTAGGACCCTATGGGGTTTATTTACTAAAACTGGAGAGTGTAAAATCTAGTGCAGCTCTGCATGGAAACCAATTGGCTTCCAGGTTTTTTTTTCTGAATCTTAATTGAACAAGCTGATGTTAGAAGCTGATTGGCCTCCATGCACAGCTGCACCAGTTTTTGCACTCTTTAGTTTTAGTAAATCAAGCCCTATATATCTAAATCTTTATTGGTGTCAGCAGTTCACACAATGTGCATAGCTAAAAGTCAAACACTTTGACTGCAGAATTGAAGGGAATGTTGCATACATTCTCAGCAGCCATTACCCTTAACAGAGACAACTTATGGGTGCAGCACTTTTATCTCTAGTCTACTGAGGGAATCTTAAAGGATGCAATTTTTAATGTAGTATTGTAAGGTCTAAACATAATTTTATGCTTTTATTGCAAAAAGTAAATCAGCATTTCTGGACTACCAGTCTTGGTTTTGTCTATATTTGTCTATATGGGTAGTCAAAGTTTCAGGATTAATAAAAAAAAATTGGTGCGATTGCTGGCAACTGTACATAATTTCCAAGGGCAGTCCCAGTTTTGTGAGATCTTCTCTGGGAGTCCCTGTTTTTTTAAAACTGTTTAAATGTTATATTGACTTTGTTTATGCAGTCTAGGCTGCTTTTTGTTTTGTTTGAGAGCTTTTTGATAATAAGGATAGACTGTAATTTCCTGTAGTAGTATTATTGGGAGACTGAAAGCTAGGAACATGCATATCTTAGCCCCCATTTACACCTGTGCAATTTGCAGCATGTTTATCAGAGCTGCAGCCAATGCTCAACACCAGATTTCCACGATATTATATTGTGTCCATTCACGTCTGAGAAATATGCTGCTGTCCAGCACTGAGAAAACGTTCGGGAGCTTCCTTCCACGCCCCCCCCCCCCCCCCCATTTTATTCATGCCTGCTCCTCCTAGTAACTAGTTTTCCATTAGCTAAAACATGCTCAATCCAGGCTAAAAAGATGCTTGAAGACCTACCTCTTCAGTCTTTTGTATGAGGCTAGAGATGCATATAGGTTTCAAACAAAGGCAGAGAAAATGTAAGTCTATATTTTCCAAGGTGTTTAGTATAGTTCAAGTTCTCCCCTCTGCTCTGAGCAGAGATCAGTGACTGTCGGAGAAAGAGGCTGAGCCAGCTGCCAGTCCTGGCATCTAGATGGATCCCAGGGCCTGCACCAGCTGAAAACCGATCACGTGAGTGCACTTCATTCTTTGTGTGATCCATAGGGAGAAGTAAGGGAAAAATAGCTTTGGCCATACTTCTACTTTTAAATTTTGAAACACTTCTCATGTGTAATGGGGGATGCTATGTTTCATAAAACAACTGCATAAAGTCTGATCTGTGGATTTGCAAGCAGCAGCATGCTTACAGCCTAAGTAAAGTGTACTTTTTAATAAGCAAGAAAAAATTACCTAGGTGACATTTTTGTATTTTGTATCCTTTTTTAACAGATGTAGAGTTGCATTTGAGAGGTTTTTTTATGTGTAAAGGTGTGTTTTTATTTCCTGTAATTGTAAAGTTCCAACACATAATTATATTCACAAAGTTCAGTGAACCATTCATCACTTCCTTTCCTATCGAAGCTCACAATGCTAAGAAAGTCCTTACCGCACTCAGGGTTACATACCGTGGCGCTAAATTATCAGATACTAGTTAGGTTACCAGTTGATTTTGAGTTGTGGATAGGAACACAAATACCCAGATGAAACCCAGGTAGACAAATAGCGAGAACATAAATCGTTGCATACATGTGGTCTCTGAGGTACTTTGAGTCCAAGATCCAACAGTGAAGGTATTGATGCTCTCCTCTTAGATATGCAGTGGTTTATTTAGTATGGAATTGGAGACCACAATGATTATTAACCCTTAAATGGAGTCTGGCTAGTCTTAGCCACATGCACAAGGTGGATTTGCAGTGAAACTGTGGTATTTAAAGAGGAACTTCACCCAAAAAGGGAAGTTCCGCTTTTCTACCTATCCCCCAACTTCCCATCGCATCACAGGTCCCAGAATGCTGCGGGATCATTCTCAGTGGGGGGAACTGAAGATCCTCTTTAAATAAACATCACACGAGACACTTTAAATACCTTCTTGTGATAGATTTCCTTAAAATAGCCCTAAAATCAGAAGTGTAACTGTATAGAAAAGGAAGAAATGGCAACTTTATTATAGCCAATCCCAATGTTACTATTTGAGGACACTGGACATGCTACACATACCCAGAAAAGTGATCAACATACATAGGACATGTGTAGCACATCCAATGCTCTCCACTCCCACTTGTTGGCCATTCTCGGCTCTTAAAATGGAACTGGGAGTTATGAAATTACAGCAACTCTTGCAGCCAATGCTGTAAAAAAAAAAAAAAAAAAAAAAAAAGAACGGTTTATCAACACTGTTCCTATGTGAGATATACAAATTAACACTGTTAAGAAGCGTACACATCTATAGTTTTTTTATTCAACCAATGAAAAACAATTCACAGATTCCTACATCCACATAAGCATTCTCTCTTGCTGTTTCATTGTATGCTGACAGCAGGGACTCCTCCTTTGTCAAAATACACAGATCAGTACTGCAGCCATTAGCTGCAAACACTGTTTCCAGAAGGGCCTTCTTTCAACAGAAGTCTGTCTTTAGACCGGCTCCTGTTGAACAGACAGCAGAACGTACATACCGAAATTTAGCTGGTTCCTGTTGAACTAGCTGATTCTCCGTCCATGTATACCCTGCATTACTTTGGTATCTACAGTGTTTCATCTGCTGATCAAAATGATGAGCTTTGAGCGACAGATGCTGTCATTTAAAACAACCTGACCATAAGAAAAGAAGATTTTTTTTTTTATTTTTATTTGTCCATTTACTCCTTCGTTAGACCTTAGGATTACTCTAATCAGTCCTAATGAATTCCTCCTCTTCGCCTCTCCACTGTTATTGTCCTGCTGATTTTTTTTTAATATGATCAAATAAGAAAACTGTGGGGTTTTTTTTTTTGTCTAAGGAATAAAGAAAACATTATGACAATATAATTTTTGTCCTTAACCACTTCAGCCCCAGAAGGATTTACCCCCTTCCTGACCAGAGCACTTTTTGTGATTTGGCACTGCGGCGCCTTAACTGACAATTGCACGGTCGTTCGGCGTTGTACCCAAACAAAATTGACATCCTTTTTTCCCCACAAATAGAGCTTTCTTTTGGTGGTATTTGATCACCTCTGCGGTTTTTATTTTTTGCGCTATAGACAAAAAAAAGCGACAATTTTGAAAAAAAAAATTATATTTTTTACTTTTTTCTATAATATAAAAAAAGTAAAAAAAAACAAATTTATTCATCAGTTTAGGCAGATATATATTCTTCTACATATTTTTGCTAAATAAAATTGTAATAGGCGTATATTGATTGGGTTGCACAAAAGTTATCGCATCTACAAACACTGGGAAATTATGGCATTTTTATTTATTTTTTTTACTAGTAATAGCGGCGATCTTTATCGGGACTGTGACATTGCGGCGGACAGAATGGATACTTTTTACACTTTTTTGGGACCAATGACATTTATGCCGAGATCAGAGCTTTAAATAGACACTGATTACTGTATAAATGTCACTGACAGGGAAGGAGTTAAACTGTTAGGGGGTGATCAAGGGGTTAACTGTGTTCCCTATGTGTGTTCTAACTGTGTGGGAGCTGAGCTGGCAGGGACATGACCGATCTGACTGTTCCCGAACACTGGGAACGATAGATCAGTCATGTCCCCTGACAGAACGGGGATCCGCCGTATTGAAATTGTCAGATCCCCGTTCTACCTCTGTAGTAGACGAACACGGGTCGCCTGCGGACATCGAGTCCGTTTGACCTGTGGGTACGTTTACAAATCGCGCATGCACGGCAGATGTACGATGATGGCGATTTGCACAGCCTAGCCAACCTGCTGCAGTAAAACTGCGGTGGCTGGTCGGCAAGCGGTTAAATAATATATATTAATTATCTTCATTAATTACAAAGTTTTTTCAGAATAAACAGGTCCGTAGCAGAAATATAAAAAATTCTCCATAGGGAATATAAAGGAGTTAGTAGTGAAGTAGCTAAACGCCTCCAGCATGTTATATTCCTTTCTTTACATTTTTCATTTTTTTCAGTGCTGTGATAGTTTGACTGACATGCACATATTGTACTCAAATGTGTTTCATGTTGTACTCAAATGTGTTTTTTTTTTTTGTTTTTGTTTTTTTTTTTTTGGGACAGAACTTTTTTTTGGTGTTTTAACAACCACAGTTTTTTTAAATAATTGTTTTACTATATAAAGCCAAAAAAGACCACTCATTTGGAATTGCTTATATTTAACTAGTATTTATATTTTCATATTGTTCATCGTCATTTAGGTTGAGTTATTAAAACAGAAGTTGTGGTTATGTTGCATTGAATCCCACCATAAGCATTAGGCTTATTAGCAATAACCCCCTCCACAAATTCATTGGTGGTCAGTGATAATTTAAACCTCCCACCTTTTAAAAAGCAAAACCGTGACAGTTGAAAACCTCCTACCTTGAATGAATAGAAGCTTTACTTTGCCTACTGCTTTCTTTCTCCTCCTCCTTCCTTGTGAGAGGTAGAAGAGAGCCAGTCTTTACACTTATAATCAGTGTGATTCGTTTACAGTGATCACAAGGCACAGAGCTGCTCTGTTCATTTTGCCTGTGATTGGCACTGGCTAATGAAAGTACCATCAAAGACATTGGGAACTTGCAACCTCTCTATAGACCAGGACAATTATAAACATCCGGTTACAGTAGCAAATCCCCCGATCGGCGAATTTACCAAAATGGCCAGTCAAGAGTTGTTTAAAGAGAAACTTGCACCTCACAAAACTAGAAGCAACCCAGAAAATCTACTGATTAGTGTAAATGTTCATATTGTAAACTTGATTGCATGCTAGATTTCTAAAACTAACCAAGTACTTATTTTTTCATATTTCCATAATCATGGGTTATGATGTTGATAATAATTAGTGAATAGGGTCATCCTTGGCAGAAGGGGCTTTTGGAAGAGTGGATCTATTGTGTTACCAAACTAAAGGAGCCACATCAGTAGCTTTCTACTATTGTGGAAACCTCTTAGAAATGTTTGTTCTTTGTTTGCAGTTATTGTCGTTATATAATCTATTTTTTTCCCTTTGTCTTCCAACTATTATGCACCGACTTTGGACCTGCAACATGCTGTTTTGTGTGTACTCTTGTTTGGGCCACAGCTGCGCTTGGATGAGGCTCAGGAAGCAGAATGCCAGGCTCTTAGGCAACAGCTTCAACAGGAGATGGAGCTACTGAATGCCTACCAGAGCAAGATCAAGATGCAAACAGAGGCACAGCATGAGCGTGAACTGCAGAAGCTGGAGCAAAGGGTGTCTCTTCGAAGAGCTCACCTGGAACAGAAGGTAGAGAACATTTAGCTTCAAATTATTATATAATTTGTGTTGTGTTCTTCATGTCCAGGTTGCATCTTGACGCTACCACAGAGATGGAAAACTATAATACAGCTAGAGGGTAATGTGTGTAACAAATCAATCTTAAAACTAAACAGACTTGGTATACATGGCTGTCAGACTTGTCAGAAAGTTCATTGATGCTCATGTACACTTATGATCTGCTTTACATGGTGCTTCTTCTGCTTTTAGTGTTGAGGTATATATGATTTGCATAGGAACATGTCCTATTCATACTGCAAATCAACCAAGAGTGATCACTCCAGCAGTGCTGTTCTTCAGTCTTGGTGAACCATAGAATGAGGGGGGCTCTTAGGCATCAGTGCAGTTTCAGTCAGCCTCTAAATAGTCATGTAAACTTACCCTTAAGCTGACTGCACACATTAACCACCTCTCATCCGCCGTATTGTCAGTTTGATGGGCGGGCGGCAGCTCTCTCGTTCTGAGACAACCTCATATGACGGCGATCGGTGGTGCACTCTGTCCCCTGGACACAGCGCATCACCAGTCTCTGTAAAGAGCTGATGACTAGGCTGATCGCATGTAAACAAGGAAATGCTGGTTATTGGCATTCCTTTCCTCACACTGACAGCGTGAGGAGAGGAGAGGAGAGTCAATCAGCGACATTTCCTCACAGGGGAGATCTGCACAGATAATCAGAGCACTGATTATCAGTGCTGCCCCAACAGTGCCCATCAGTGATGCCAGTCAGTGCCCATCAGTAATGCCGGTCAGTGCCACCCATCAGTGTTGCATATTAGTGTCACCTTCAGTGCCCTGTCATCAGTGCAGCCTATCAGTGCCCATCAGAGCAGCCTCATCAGCGCACATCAGTGAAGGAGAAAAATTACGTGCTTACAAACTTTTATAACAGACACTAAGAAAAACTATTCTTTTTTTTTTTTTTTTTTTTAATTTGTTTTAAAAATATTTTTTTTAGTTTCTGTTATAAAATTTTGCAAATAAATATTTCTTCTTAAGGGTCCTTTCACACCAGCGGATCGTTCAAGTCCACCTGTCCGTTTTTCAGGCGGACCTGAACGGACGCTCCATTGTCCTCTATGGAGCAACGGATGTCAGCGGTGACATGTCCGCTGACATCCAATCCAATCCGATCCGCCAAATACAGATGGATGGAAACCCATCCCTCCGTGTTCATCCGATCCCCCATAGAGGAGAGCGGAGCTCTGACAGGTCTGTTTCTGCACGGTCCTGTCATCCGCCGGCTCAGCGGGGATCAACGGATGGATCCCCGCTGAGCAG
Source organism: Glandirana rugosa (assembly GCA_018402905.1). Lineage (NCBI taxonomy): Eukaryota > Metazoa > Chordata > Amphibia > Anura > Ranidae > Glandirana > Glandirana rugosa. Next base: position 766,007 of record BLSH010367311.1, read on the forward strand.
CGGAGCCCGTCTGCTGGTGTGAAAGGACCCTAAACATAGGGTAAAATGCATTCTGCTACATTATTTGGTAAAAAAAAACCCCATATCTGTGCATATTCTGGAGTTTGTGTGAAAGTTAGTCTACAAACTATTGTGTGTGTATGTGTGTGTGTATATACATAAATATATATATATATATATATATATATCAATAAAAATAGGCACCAAAGGTGTTTAGTAAGAGGCATGGTCAGTTTTTTGAAGTTGAAATTTTAGGGTAAAATTAATGAAATTTGTTTTTGTTTTTTCACAATTTGAAACCATATTGCTCTGGAGAGTTGATCAGGATTTTTTTTTTGTTCTCTAGGATTGCCTATTAGTGATTATCACTGTATAAGCAATCATTTTTACACTGTAAATGACCATTCGTGTGCCATTGTTTACTATTGGGATAGCTTTGATTGGTCACTGGATAGCTGTGATTGAACTACCTGTAAAAGCCATCCATTGGCTAATTAGAAGCCTGGTCGTCTCCTGAAAAAAACAATACAGGGATAATGCCTGTAGCTGCAGGCATCATCCTGGTATAACCACTTTTTTACAAATTATGTACATGTACGTGATTTGGAGGCAAGTTGTTAACAAACATATTTTATTGCAAATAAAGAAATTATAAGGACCCAAAAAAAAGTTGAATTTGAAAGTTGAAAACTTGAGTATACAGTCCTGCTCACCATTATTGGCACCCATGAAGTTTATGTACATATTGTGGAATATCTACTGAAGGAAATGTATCAAATTAACCAACATATTACTACAGATAGCTTGTGTTTGACAAAAAACTGTAAATGATAAATAACATTTAAAAAGATAAACATTATGAGGAAAACAGAGAAAACCATAATGCTTGCCTTGTCAGTGGTATTGGCACCCTTTGCTGCAAATCAGTATGGAAACCCAATTTGGCTCACCTGTTGCGGATCTCAAATGAGGATCACCTGTGATGAATTGCCTCCACCCATGTGACCCAAATTAGCCAATAAATGAACATTTTGGTTTTATAAAAAGCCACCTGTTATTCCCTCTTCATGTGTGACAATGGTAAAGACAAAGGAGCTGTCTGACGACACCAGAAATGCTATTATTTGCAAGCACAAGACCTCCAAAGGGTATAAGGCCATCTCCAAAGACCTTGGCATCCCTGTTTCAACGGTGCGTAATGTTATTAAGAAGTTTTCCAGGCATGGAACTGTCAAGAACCTCCCTGGACGTGGGGGGAAGAGAAAAATTGATGACAGAAGTCTTCGAAGGTTGGTACGAATGGTGGAAAAAACACCCCGTCAAACATCTAAAGACCTGAAGACCAA
>BLSH010367311.1:781938-798151 GCA_018402905.1 Glandirana rugosa
ATATATATATATATATATATATATATATATATATATATATATATCATATACACAGGTTCCCAATTCAGGGTCGAAAATGTTGAAAACATAGTCTAGCAATACACCTTGACATAGTTTACGGAACGACTTTAGTTCTATACGATACAGGTGTCGTGGTTGGACCACGTTTTGTGACCATTATATCAGTTTCTTAAGTTAGTCCAAACAGACCGTGCTAGACGGGAGTCATTTCGGTACAACGAAACCCAGGTCGTTCGACACATAAAAATCCACTAGTTACTAGGAAGAAAACTCTTCACTAAGGTAATGGAACTGATGTTAACTACATAAAAATACACAGCTTGCTGGACCCAAAGCAACATGGCTTTACTGAGGGCAGATCGTGCCAGACAAACCTGATTGAATTCTTTGACTATATTACCAGTGTTTTGCACCAGGTTGGTGCTGTGGACATAGCATATCTTGATTTCAGCAAGGCATTTGATACAGTTCCACATAACGATCTGATACAAAAGTTGTAAAAGCTGGGACTTAACCCTTGGACACATATACTATATATATATATATATATATATATATATATATATATATATATATAGAGAGAGAGTATATGTGTCCTTTTATCTTTGTGCTGTGACCAAGGCTGAGTGCCGAAACGCGTCAACTGTTTGTATCTTTTAACATGTACGAAATAAAGCTATGCAAGAAAATGGTCTTGGATCTGCCAGCTTGCCTTAATTCAATTGTTGCCTCAAGTGTTCTCTGGGAATACAATAGCCAGAGCACCCTATTTTGGACGCTATCATTATGTGCAGGAGGAGCCTTTGGTGAGAGAGCTGCAATCTCTTTTCTTTCAGATAGGGGATGTTGGCCTTGGTTTATATATGAGCATATATGAAAGGAGGGGGCAAGAGGGTGTCTCCAGGTCCCAGTCAACCAAATGCTGCAATTGGGCAGCAATAAAATAGGTCCATGGATTAGGAGAGCCTAATCCTTCCGCATCCTTAGAGTAATGGAGCAGTTCAAGTTTAATCCTGTGTGAATGTTTCCTCCAGATCAAATCCCAAAATATGGCTATGAACTTTATGAAGATTCTCAGGGGTATCCCCACAGGGGAGTTGTGGAGAAAAAGGAGAAGTTGTGACATTCAAATAATTTTAAGTAGGTTTACTCACCCCACAACAGAGAGAGAGTTTTCACCACGCCTTACATTGAGTTTACAATTTTGAAAGGCAAAATATTATCTGAAATAAATCTGATTGGGAGCTGGACATAACATTTCCCAAGTATTTTAATGAGACAACCAGTTTAAGATGTGGGATGGTGGCAAAGATATAGGCAGTGGGTCTAAAGCAGGGGTAGGCAACCAGTAGCCTCCAGCTGTTGTGGAACTACATTTCCCATGAGGCATTGCAAGGCTGGCAGTTACAATTACTCCCAGAGGCATGATGGGACTTGTAATTCTGCAACAGCTGAAGGGCCCCAGGTTGCCTACCCTTGGTCTAAAGGAAGCAGCATAGATTTCAACCAATTGATGGTAAGCCCTGAGAATTTTCCAGAGGTGTCAATGTGATGCTGGTAATGAGGCTTGAGTGTTTGAGAGGAAAAAAAGTACATCATCTGCGTACTACACTACGTACAACCTTGTCCTCTAAGGAACCTCTAACAAAACCAGTGATCTCCAGAGAATGGCAAAGCAGACACGTTAGTGGCTCTATGACGATGGTGAAAAGTAAAGTAAACAGAGAGCACCCCTGACTTGTGCCTCTGTGTAGGACTGCGGACCATTGACCATGATGCAAGCCCTCAGAGCAGCATAAAGTAATTGTACCCTCTTACAGAAAGAACAGCCTATAAGATTTCATACAGTGGGTATAAAAAGTCTACACACCCCTGTTAAAATGTCAGGTTTCTGTCATGTAAAAAAAATAAGACCAAGATAAATCATTTCAGAACTTTTTCAAAATTTAATGTGACCTATAAACTGTACAACTCAGTTGAAAAACAAACTGAAATCATTTAGGGGGGAAGTAAAAATAACTAAAATAATCCGGTTGCATAAGTGTGCACACCCTCTTATAACCGGGGATGTAGCTGTGTTCAGAATTAAGAAATCACATTTGAACTGTTAAATAGGAGTCAGTACACACCTTCCATCATTTACAGTGCCTCTGATTAACCCCAAATAAAGTTGAGCTGTTTTAGTAGGTCGGTCTTGACATTATCTTAGTCACATCCTATAGCAGGAGTCATGGTCCACAGAGAGCTTCCAAAGCATCAGAGGGATCTCATTGTTAAAAGGTATCAGGAGAAGGGTACAAAAGAATTTCCAAGGCATTAGATCTACCATGAAACACAATGAAGACAGTCCTAGTCAAGTAGAGAAAATATAGCACAACAGCGACATTACCAAGAACTGCACATCCCTCCAAAATTGATGAAAAGACGAGAAGAAAACTAGTCAGGGAGGCTGCCAAGAGACCTACAGCAACATTAAAGGAGCTGCAGGAATATCTGAAAGTCCTGGATGTGTGGTACATGAGACAACAATCTCCCGCGTTCTTCATATGTCTGGGCTATGGGGTAGAGTGGCAAGACTGAAGCCTTATGTTATGAAGAAAAAATCAAGCCTGGCTAAATTTTGCAATAACACATCTGAAGTCTCCCAAAAGCATGTGGAAAAATATGTTCTGGTCTGATGAAACCAAGGTTGGTGGTGGCAGCATCATGCTTTGGGGCTGTTTTTCTTAAGCTGCAACAGGGGCCTTAGTCCAGGTAGGGGGAATTCTTAATACTTGGATAATATGATACAAAAATGCAGTGCTTAAATGATATAAAATTAATCATATACATAAACTGGAGAGACCAGTGAGCTAAAAAAAAATGCAAGTGCAACAGGATATTCTGATATTATGCTGGAGGAACCAGCACAGCAAAAAACAGTCCAAAAGGAGAGTATAAAGTGCATAAAATCCGCAATGGTGCAGGAGGGGATCCGTCACCAAGAGGGTGGTTCAAACAGGCCTCTTACCCCAGCTGTTGGACCACTTTGCGAGAATGGTCAAAAGCACTTGTTGGTAATAATCCACCAACTGGATCTGTAGCACCAATGGATAGCACCCGTCCGATCTCAGAAACACTCTCACTGGAACATATCCCCTCAGTGTGTCATATAAAATGAATACAGAGAAACTTCATTGTTTTATCAGACATATTGCACTATTGGAGTCTTTCTTGATTCATGCCACTGGAGAGTCACTGGAGATTGATCTAAAGGCCAGCCTTAAAGGAGACATATTTTTAAATGTGGAGGAATTATCTACCTAGATAAGCTAGACTCTGTGGAGTCGTTTTTTTGAGGTGAGCCTTTACTGCACCTGGTGGAGGGAGCATGTTTTAAATAAATAAAACCACAAGTGATTAAAGAGTTTGTGTTGCACATTAGTGCTGAGTCGTTGAAAAAGAAGATTGTCTTACTTTTCGTTTTGGAGTGGACTTTTTTTCTTGCTGTTTTGCACAATGACACATGCACTTTAAGTTTGCAATTTGCACATTATGTTTATCTTTGTGAATCACAATTGAAGGCTAACTATATGCAAGGACTCAAGTACTTTTTATTGTATTTTACATGTGTATGATAGCCAGTTGAAAGCTTACCATTCACTAGCACGGACACACTTTAAGGAGTCAACTGTCATCTAATCTCATTCATTGCTGTGTTTTTTGCACTATTGTATTATTTATTATATGTTTATATGCACTTTGTTACCCATGTACAGGACAATGCTATCTCATACTCGTATCTATCTGTAAGCAGTGCTTGCTTACACACACACACACACACACACACACACCTTACTAGCCTAATTAGTATTGTGCACAGGCCTACACAGATCATTGTTTTTTTTTTGTAGCCTTCCCCATACCCAGCTACAACACAGCTATGTATATTCATTCCAGTGTTATTATAGGCCATTATACTTTCATGCACTCTTCTTTAAAGTGCAACTTCAGTCATTTTTTCATCTTGCCATCTATTAAATCCTCTGCCCTTGTTGTTTTAACTTTGGGAAATAAAACTTTTTTTTCTGCCAGTAAATACCTTATACAGCCCACTTCCTGTTTCTTAGCTGGAAAAATGCCTCAGCTTCTGACATGAACAGCTCTCTCTCTCACTCTCGTCAGAGCTTGCCAGGAAGGGAGGGGGTGAGTCATAAGAGAGCCAATGAGAGCTGCAGAGCTGGAAGTGTGTCTGTGTAAATCCAGGAAGTGAGCAAGCAGCAGCTTCAGCTGCCCACAGTTAAAATGATTGCAGCCAGACTCAGTGGAGGGATATTTCTACAGCATATTTGGCAAGTACAAAATCACAGTATATATAAAATATGTAAAGTGGTTGGAGGGAGGTTTCAGAATGGCAAAGATGTTTTTATTACAAATTATGTGAGCAGACTGCTGTTCCTCTTTAAGAGTAACAAAGGCTCTGCAGGTTTCCAGGAGGAAGCAGCTGCATGTTAGACTGGCATCCCATTTGAAAATGTTCAAACTTTTGGCTTGCAAAGGATAGATAAAATAAAAACACGGTAGTTGCAACTTTTTATGTCATACGATATTAGCACAACTGTTTAATGCATATTTTCAGTAAAAAATATTAACCCCTTCCTTACTGGGCACTTAAACCCCCCTCCTGCCCAGACCAATTTTTGGCTTTCAGCGCTGTCGCATTTTGAATGACAATTGCGCGGTCGTGCGACGGTGTACCCAAATAAAATTTGCGTCCTTTTTTTCCCACAAATAGAGCTTTCTTTTGGTGGTATTTGATCACCTCTGCGTCATTTCTGATCGCCGCTATAAACAAAAAATGAGCGACAATTTTGCAAAAAGAACACTATTTTTTACTTTTTGCTAAAGTACAAATCCATTAAAAAAAATTATTCATCAGTTTTGGCCGATATATATTCTTCTACATATTTTTGGTAAAAAAAAAAAATCGCAATCGGCGTATATTGATTGGTTTGCACAAAAGTTATCGCGTCTACAAACTGGAAATTGATTTATGGTGTTTTTATTTTATTTTATTTTATTTTTTTTACTACTAATGGCGGCGATCTGCGATTTTTATCGGGACTGCGATATTGCCGAAGAAATGACGGACATTTTTTACACATTTTTGGGACCAATGACATTTATACAGCGATCAGAAATTTAAATATCCACTGATTACTGTATAAATGTCATTGGCATTGAAGGGGTTAACCTGCAGGGGGCAGTGAAGGGGTTAAATATGTTCCCTGGGTGTGTTCTAACTGGGGGGGGGGCAGGGCTGGCCGGGACATAACAGATCTAACTGATCCCAGTGACAGGGATCAGTAGATCTGGTATGTCCCCTGTCACAGAACGGGGAACCGCCGTGTTTACATCGGCGGTTCCCCGTTCTGAGGCTGCTAAAAGAGATCGGCGGGTCCGCCCGAGCCACGGGCACGCTCGCGCGCCGCCGCTGCTGCCAGGGGTCGATGTCCCGGCATTTCAGATCCGTGCTGTAGCCATACTTCGGCAATAGCGTGGATCTGGAGTGGTTAAAAACATTTAAATTACTTTTAGTGCAAAAATAATCTCTACATTTTCCACATTTCATGCATTGTGTCGTGCCCCCTTAGTGCATGGGGTGGCATTTAAAATGAATGGCACCTCAATACATGTTGCAGTAACTCATGTGTTACTGCAATTTCAAGGTGTGAGTTTGGGCTAAAAAAAATTTTTTTTAAAAAAAATACATCATACAGTAAAAGTAAGGGAATATTTTTTTTTTTTTTGCCTTACTATTGCATTGTATGTATATCTGTTGATCTACTTCGTACTCAGGTAATCATTACAACTGCAAGGTAGATCAGTAGACATACATAGCAGGTGTTAGGCAGGTGACACATCTGGCCAAACCCATACAGAGTTAAACTGGGTGCACAGGGGCCGAAAATCGTCACAAAACAGTCAGTTTGACAGGCACTGGCTGACTTTTGTCCCGGATGTACAGCTCTTTATCCGGCAGAAGCCGGGACGAGCATGCTAGAAAATCAGCATCCGGTCATCACTCGCAGCCAGTGGCTAAGAGTGCTGATCACTGTGTTCTGACGGGGGGCAGTTCCCCTGTCAAAACACAGTAGCGCAGCGGGGAGATCGAAGCACTAATATCTGGACGTGTTAGCTCGGTGATCTGTAAGGTTTTTATTGTTCAACCCACTGGGTTGAAAGAAAGAAAAGTTTACCTACGTTTAATGTACCTATGTTTAATACTAAAAATGTTCAATACATCGTTATCTTGTAGCACAATGCAACATCGAAATGATTCATATGTCACCTAATGTGTCCACCTATGTAATCTGAAATAATTCTTCAATAAAAAATAATTGGAAAGAAAGAAAAGCTTCCTCTTGGTACCCAGCATTAGGTGTGTGTCATTTAGTGTAGATCTCCTGGCAATCAAGGAGAAAATGCAGAAGTGCACCGTTCCTCCTGCCGCTCAGCTGAGAGATAGAGCTTGCACATAGTGGGGTCGCTGGTGTAAGGTATAGGAAAGAAAACCAGTGTCTGCAGCTCCTAGGGTAACCTCTTTAGTCTAGGACAACAGAATACATGGGGGGAGTTGTTGCAAACCATTGTGATTTAGTCATAATCAGCATGTTAAATTTTGATTAAAATTCTCTATGTAAGAACTAAAATATTTTATAATTTAGGTAAGTGCAAATTTTATTAACAGATCTGTCCCTTTTTTAAAAAAAAACAAAAAGCGAGGCACTATAAACACGATTGAACTCAAATTTTAACGTTTACCTACAAATGTTTAAAAAAAAAAAAGCTCAGGGTAAAAAACGAAAAAGTTACTAAAACAAAGTGTTAAAGTACTAAACAATTTTCACACAAAAAGGCCCCACGTACAGCTTGAGGCATTGGCTTCTGCTGCAACTTGGACAGCTCTGGGATTGCCTGATGTTTGGTGTAGGTATATCTCTGAGAAAGCTGCTACAGTAAAAGGGCTGGTGTTCATGTTTCAGATTACCATCCTAAGATCCAGTGTGCCAGGGAGCTAGCAAGTGTCAGCGGTAAAGGTAACTTGCTCCTGTACTTAAAGTACAGTTGTTAGCATGAACATTGTATTCCTGCTGCACTGTTTCTCAGTTCCCCTTCCTCCTCTCACAGCCCAGGACTAATGATACTGTTCATGCCACTGCTGCAAATAGAAGAGGAACAGCAGAACACAGCAACTGGGTGGCACATTGCAATCCCCTACTTAGGCCCGGATCCAGTGACAGCCTAGTTTTGATGATTAGATTGGGAGAGCTGCCTTTTCCCAATGCAATCTGCAGTATTGAGCGGTTATTGTGACAGCCCGATCCCTGCGCAGTGTAAAAGACAATGCGGTGCAGAAGCAGGAGAGACTCTTGCCCTCTGCACCCTCTAAGTGGGAAAGAGAGAGAAGACAAGGGTACAGGATCCCAGTTTAGTCAGGAGCCTCTCCTACCTGAGCCTTCTGTGTGGGGCTTGGGACTAGTGTGGTTGTAGACTCTGGAACACACCATAACTACCACCAACACACTCTCCAAAACGTATAAATAAAAAATGGGGGGGGTGTTGGCTGGGGAGCCCAAAATGATTGAAAAAACTTCTAACCCCATCACCATCACTCTATCCAAAACTGAAAGCAAAAAAAAACACTGACTAGGCATACATTTTAACCCTGATATAATATTTTATCTAAAGTTAGGTGTGATAGTCATCTAGGGGTAATGTAATTTACCTCTTGAAGCAATGAAGATAATGAGAAGCCTCTGCTCTCTTCTCCTTACTTGAGTAAATACGGTAGTAACTCATAAGCAACAACAACCCCTTTCATCTAGTTCAGGGGTCTCCAAACTTTCTAAACAAAGGGCCAGTTTTCCTTCAAATTTTAGGATGGACCAACTGTGGCCGAAGGGAGTAGAAAATATCCTGGTGTTAGTGGGAGTAGACAATTACCCATGATTGGTATTAAGGGGAATAATAGTGCCCCATCATTGGTATCGGTGGGAGGAATAGTGCTCTTTCATTGCTATCAATGGGAGAAATAGTGCCCCATCATTAGTATCAGTGGTAGTAATAGTGCTACATCATTGGTATTAATGGAAGGAATAGTGCCCCATCATTGGTGTCAGTGCTAGTAATAGTGCCCCATCATTGGTATCAGTGCTAGTAATAGTACCCTGTCGTTGGTATCAATGAGATTAATAGTGTCCCATCGTTGGTATTTATGGGAGATATAGTGCATCATTATTGGTTGCTGACAGTGGGGGGAATAATGTCCCATGAGCCAGATAAAAGCAAGCAAAGGGTTGCAGTTTGGAGACTCTGATCTAATTTATCAAAACAAACCTCACTTCATAAAAAGCACAGCTCTAGAAAAACCGAAGTCTCTTGACAAATCCATGGTAAGCTATCCAAAATGCACACTCAATAGTTAATAACACATTTTCTCTTGCCTATGATGTAATCATTGGTCTTCAGATCAGGGGTGGGGCATATGTTCATCATTCTGTACTGGTATGAGCGACATATTAAATGTATTTATGTTAGTTTTTGTGGATGAGATATCATTAATACTCCTTTTACACTGAGGCACTTAAAGGGGAGGTTTTTCATCTTATTGCATTGTATGCATTAAGGTGAAAAACCTTCTGTAGTGCAGCAGCCCCCCAGAGCCCCCCTTTTACTTAGCTGAGCACGATCGTTCAGCTACGGATGAGCACAGCAGCTCCAGCCGCTGGCTCGAGTCCTCATTGGATAGATTGATAGCAGCAGGAGCCATTTGCTCCCGCTGCTGTCAATCAAATCCATTGACGCGGGGGTGGGGCGGAGTCCTGCTGTCTGTGTCAATGGACGCAGCAGCCGGACTCTGGAGCGTGCCAGCATGAGTGCCCCCAGAGAAAGTGCTTCTCTGAGAGGGCACTAGAGAAGAGGAGGAGCCAGGAGCGCCGCTGGGGGACCCCAGAAGAAGAGGATTGGGGCCGCTCTGTGCAAAACTGCTGCACAGAGGAGCTAAGTATAACATGTTTGTAATTTAAAAAAAAAAAGTACCTTTACAACCCCTTTAAAAAACTTCCTATAAAACGTTGGGTGCTTTTGTGGCACTTTTGAAGCGCTAGCGGTGCACGCTTTTTAAGGTCACCACCACGTGACCTTAAAAAAACAAAACATTTTGCGGCTCTTCTAATTCATTTCAATGGAGAGGGCGTTTTTGAGGTGCTTTTTTAAGCGCTTCAAACATGCCCCAAAGATGCTGCTTGCAGGAGACACTTTTTCACCGCCCCAGTTGAGATTAATGGGAAGCATTTTTCAGGTGCTATTTTTAGCGCAAGCGCGCCTCAGTGTGAAAGGGGTCTAATAAAAATTATTATTCACATGTAGACGACAGCATTTAAACATGCATGCATTTAAACATGCATGCTCTTTTTAGGACCCAATAGCAAGTATACTGTATTTTATTTATGCAACTATACGCCTCTGTTGCCTCTTTACTAAGACTGTTCCATGCTTGTTTCAGATTGAAGAGGAGTTGGCTGCCCTTCAGAAGGAGCGCAGTGAGAGGATCAAGCATTTGTTTGAACGCCAGGAAAGAGAAATTGAAACCTTCGATATGGAAAGTTTACGGATGGGCTTTGGAAATCTGGTGACGTTAGAATATCCCAAGGAGGACTATAGATGAGAGAGGCCAGTTTTTGCCATTTAAATAAAAGAACAATAATAATATTAACAGTGACAGCAAGGAGAACCTGCAAAACGTACATTCCCCATTTTAACGGGCGTGCTCTCTCTCTCTCTTCTCTCTCTCCCTCCCTTTATCTCTCTCTTTCACTCTATCTCTCTGTCTCTATCTATCTCTGACGTCCGTCGGACACTAGTGCCTGTAATTCTTTTTACTCACCAGGGTGCCTCTGGGCAAATCTGAGCACGGAGCAAGCTCCCTGGCATACCTCTCAAGTGTCCCTGATTGTCACTCAAAATTTCAATCCATCAGAACATTGGTGCTTGTTATACAAACCGAAGATTCAAACAGCGGGAAGGAGTCTTGAAGTTACAGTTGTGTTTTGTGTCGAAACTCTTCCTTTATTCATAACCCCTTTTGTGGAAAGAGATAACTTGATTATTCAAAGTTTTGTCCATGATGTTCCTTGGGGAAGATGTTGAGAGGTATGTGGTTTTATCAGTGTGAGGATTGAGAGGTATGTATCTTCTATGCCTCTGTCAGAGGGCTTATGAGGGCTCTGTGTCTTTTGGCCAGTCTATGGCAGAAGGTGAGAAGTGTGTGTCCCTGGTGTCTCTTGAGTACTTTGAGGGGTGAAAGCTACATGTTTATGATTCCTCTGCTGAGACTAAAAAGATGTGTGTCCTGCAGTTTGGTAAGAAGTCAGCTCCACAGTTTCAGATGGTTTCATAACCCATGATGCACAAGTTGTCAGTCTGTGATTAACCCCTTCAGCCCTGAGCCAGTTTAGTGGTAGTGTATAAGTTGAATCTGGTGATGATATTTACCATGTTAAAGACTATGGTCATTTTGGCACTTTCAGAAGTTTGGTTACGATGAGCTTACCACCTCGCTTGTACTGGGTTGGTATCCAGTAAAGACTAACCTTCCAATCTTCTAAAGTGCCTCACACTAATAACTAAAACTCAGGGATGAAGAGATTAATTTCTTGATGTTCAGTAACACATTTGAGAGACTAGAGAGAAATGAGGAGATACACATAAAATACAAACCAACATAAAATGTGAATAACTGTTGGTTGCTACAAACATTTTATTCTGTTTAAAGTACAAGCAAAAAAAAAATATATATACAATTTAATACATAAAAGAGAGAGAGAAGCATAAAACTGCAGCCTTAAGGTTACTGCTGCTGCGTTAAACATTGTTGTTTTTTTGGTATTTGTTCGTCAGGAATAAAAAAAAAAAAAGAAGAGATTTTATTAAACTATTGAGGTTTGATACATTTTACAGAAACCAATCATGTTGTATATATATATAGACATATTGTTGGGAGGGGGAGAAGCAGAATTTGGGGGGTTGTTTGGGCAGATGGGGAGGGTAGAATGTCTTGTGATAATATATATATTTTGTTTCATTTTTTTTAAGTTTGTTTTTTTTTTCTTTTTTCTTTTTTTTTTCTTTTTGATGACTTATGCTGGCCGGAGCAGAAATTGACTTTGAATTTTCATTGCACTTTTGGCTCCTAATCAATGGTACTTTTTACTCCAGTCCTGGTTTTCTTATATGTATATACCATATGTATTCTTAACTGACATAAGGCAGCTGGGAAATTAAGACCAAAATACACTATTTATCAATGACTTTGGCAAGGTAAGGTGCCAGAGAATAATTTTTGCTAAATCTTTGCAATATATTGCTAATGTATGCCAGGATGTAAAAAAAAAAAAAAAATTTAAACCATCAAAGGTTAAGTAAATTTACAGAGTGTGTATGGTAGTACATGTGATTGGTTTATTCTACCAACCCTCTGCTCCTATCCATGTGACAGTGTGTCTACGCCGTATGCAGCCAGTTAAATGTTTTCGCTGCCTAAACCCAAGTAAATACATTTTTATACAAAGGAGTGGACACCGTTTCTAAAACTGGATTTGAAAGGAGTACTTGAGTAGAAAATGAAAATTTTTTTCTTCCTTGGTATTAATATATCTTTATTTTTAAAAAAAAAATACAGATTGTGAATACATATGCCTCAGTCAATAAATACTGTATATCCCTGGTTCCTGGTACAATTCTAGTTCCCGCGTTCATTTGTCCTGGAACCTGAGCATGGAAGAAAGTACTGTATTGCTTCACAAGAAGTTTTTTGTTCAGCACTAATTGTAGCTAATTATCCTTTAAGCCCATCAGGTTGAAAGGTGGAATTTCAGGGTTTCTTTCTTTCTTTCTGTCTGTCTTTTTTTTTCTTTCTTTTTTTTTTTTTTTTTTTTAATTTTAATTTTCCTTTTTTTTTTCCTCCCATAATTTTATGTTTTGGGTGGAGGGCATAAAAATTTAATAGATAATGGCTGTGATGTACTGAGTCAGTGTTTCCTCAAAGAACATTTCAGTGTGTTCATAAAAAATATTGCATAAATATGAACAAAATAAGAAAACCACTTTTAGAGAGAGAGTATTTTTGAAGCTGAAAATTCTGTATAAAAATTGATGTTAGACAAGTAATGTATCGTATTTGTTCAAGAATATTATAAGAAAAATCAAACTTTGCGGACTATTTTTTGGCACAAAATAATAAGTTAAAGATACTTATTTTATTTTTAAGAGAATTGAATTAAAAAATAATATATAGAGTCTCAATTAATAAATGCATTTAATACGTTTCCCCTTTTCCGTCTGTAAACTGCTTTTACAAATGCTGTTCAAGTGGCATTTGCAGGGCAAGTGAATCAAATCAAGCTTGTCCTGCTTGGATTTTAATATTTACTGTCCTCATTTTTAAAGATCTTATGCTCTGGCTTAGTACATCTTGGTCCTAATTTATAAGTGTGAAAAAGGTCCTCTAGAGTAAAGCATTTTTATTAAATTTATTGCAGTTAGTTATTCATATAATGGTCTATGTTCTTCCTGGATACATGTGTAGCTGTATTTTCACACACAATGCTACCACATTGCACTTTTCATGTTGAGAGTGTACAAATTTAAATTTCAAAATATTTGATTTTTATTTTGTGTTGATTTCCTGGAAAATGCATTCAGTTCATAAAATAATTCTTTTACAAGAATATTTTATATGGAAACTTGTCAGTTATATTGATAATTATTGGACACCAAAGCCAGTATCTGAAAACAAAAAGAAAAATCTTTTCATCATTTCAGTGCATACTTCTTGTATTGAGGAGAAACCTGAATTTAAGGTAAAGCATATACAATATTTTGAAATATTTTAGTTTTTGGGAATTGGCACAATTACACGCAAATAAAACTGAAAATTGATAAGAATGTATTTATTATTTGTTCGATTTGAAATACTCGCTTGAAAGATGGGGAAAGTTCTGAACCAACTAGAAAAAAAAATGAAATATAACTTTTTGTTTGAATCTGAAAAATGTAATTTAAGCATTTGTACAGATCTCCTGGAAGCTGGAATGGGAATATGTAAAACCAGGACTGGGTATAATGATCTGTGTTAAGGGTGCTTTACACTTTGTCAAGTGATTAACGTCATGCACCTGCAAAGCACGTCCACCACTCTGTCTACACTGTGCTCATTTGGGTCCCACTCTCTCTGGTATAAAAATAACCTTTGTGGCTGCAGGCCTTTCACTTGATTGCAAGGTTCTCAGAGCTGTTCATTGCTTTACATGACCACTAGCACTGGAATTTTTTCACTGTTATTGGGGAATATGACTAATGTAAAAGTAGTACTTTCTCTTTTTTATAGCAAAAAAATGGTGAAATAATTCTATAGAATTGTCCTAAAAGTAAAGGTGCTAAAATTGTGTTATATGGGATACATTTTTTGTGATCTTTTATGGAAGTGAAACAGAGCAGCATATTGATGCCATTGGATTAATTCTTGTGCCCTAATCTCTTTTGGTTACTACAGAATCTCAGTGGCAGAAGGACTTTGTGTTACCTGCAGTGTTTTGCACTGAAAAGTAAATTTAAAAGATCCAGGAATTTTTCTCTGGCAGTAAAGTGTTTCAGCTCATGGAATCTTATTGGCATTGTGCTGTTTACAGAAATTTCTTTCCATACATAGCATTGTTTGATGAATGTGTGTATTAACAGCTATCAAAAGCTATCGCCTTGAGAATGTATCTCATCCATATATCCACCTAGGACATTTGGATATTTGTATTTTGTCTGCTTATTATCTTACAAGAAATGCAGAATACTCGTTTAACACCTCTGAATTGAGCATTGGATAAATTTAATGCCCAATAATTATCAGGCTGCAGAGTTATGGTTGCATGATATCCAGTGTTTTTTTTTTTTTTAAGACCTCACTATTTGCTGGTATATGTGTGTTCAAAGAAAATCTGCTCATCAGGAGCAGATGTTATATCACTGCCAATATCTATCTCCAGTACTGCCCATCTCAATAAAAAGCAGAGCATCCATTATGCTTGCATTAGGTCCATTATTGCATTTTTAGTTTGAAGAATTTGTACTGTTGTTCTTTGCTATGAAGTTGTTTTGTACATACATTTTTAAGAGTATTGGTGGGATATAAATGGCAGATCCCTCAATTTTTTTGTATATGCTGTACATGTTCCCTTGTTACACGCCTCTGGAGCAGTGCCGAAAGCAGTGTTCAGGGGCGTGATGGTGCTTATAAGATGGTCTGCAGCCTCAAAAAAATACTTTGGAAGCATTTTAATTTTTATGCTGCTGCTTAAGCCTATTGTGCAGGTTTCTCCAGCACCGCATAAAGTTTTTTTCTTTATATATATATATATATATATATATATATAAATATTTTTTTTTTTTTTTTTTTTATTGGAACAGGATAGCTTACAAAATGGATAGAGAGTGGACTCTGAATAAGCACAGGCCATTCAAATCGATGCTCTGCTCCACTGGTTTTGCTGCTGTAACAGTTGTTAAGCAGAGGATGTGTGCACACAGCATCCCAGTGCCCACTGTCCCACTAGCACAAAATCCACTTAGGGACTGTGGCCAAAAATCATGTATTTTCTGTATAGAATGAACTGAAGGAGAGATTTTACATATTTTCGTATTGTATTTTAACAGTTTTTTCTCAAATCCGTATACTAACTTTCATCTCTCTCCCTGTTTTCTTTTGTTATTTATATAATTTATTTTTGAAAGTTAATTTAATTTTTTTTCTAAATGGGAGGTGGGGATCTTTTCCAGTATATAAAGACAAATAAACACAATCAGTCCAGTCTTTTTAATATTTTTTTCCTCTGCCCTTCCCCCCCCCCTTTTTTATTTTTTTTTTTTTTTTTTTTTTTTTTTTTTCTTTTAAATATTAACATTATCCGCGTTTTCAAGCTGTGTATTTTCTTACAATAAAAAGAAAACGTTTAAAAAATCGATTAAAGAAAACAAAGGCTTTTAATTCTTTTTTGCATGCACTTTAAAAAGAAAATGCGTTTCAGGTCCTTGGTGGGGGGGGGGAGCAGGTGTGACTCACTGTCGGAGATATTTTAGTATATTTGTAAATAAAAAAATGTTCATCACCCTCCTGTCTCATCATTTGTAAATTAGGAGTGTTTACCAAAATTTGACAATTTTATGTCCCAGACCAAGCATGATATTCGGGGGTGAATTGTTGACCTGAGATTTATTGAAAGTGTATTGTGAAAAATATTTAACTTTTTCTTATTTTGAATGAAGCATTTTGTGCTACTGTTACAATACAAGGTAAGTGTTGTAAAGGGTTTTATATTTTGTGTCTTCCTCGAGATACTATGTCATTGGTGGTCTACTAGAAGACTTACTGAAAAAAGAGGAGCAGGGGGTGTTAATTGTTATGGATCTATTTCGATTTTAGTGTGTTTTAGCATACAAGTTTTTTTATGACTTCAAAGAGAGGCTCTTCTATAAATTAACAATCCTACAACCATTACTGTGCATTTGCATTGGGAAGCAAATAATCTGGTCCGTCCTTTCACAAGTCTTTTGCTTTTGTCTTAAGTGCCAGAAAGTGCTGAGGATAGAAAAATTGTCACTGGGGGAATCCTCACCATAGAGTTTTTATGTAATTGTAAATTACTGATTTTTTTTTCTACATACTTTGGTTACAAGACTGGGTAAGACCGTCTTCATTTACAGTAAACTTTTACATAATGTTTACTTGGATGCAGCCCAACGCCGCCACTAAGGACTGATATATTATTTCCGTGTTCTAAGAAACTGCTTGGGTTCATAGAGTAGAGCCATAAAATGACGAAAAATGGCCAAAGAGAATTACACCAACTGGCAACTCGCAAGATGCAAAGCAAGTGAGTGAAAAGGGCAGTGAAAGTGGGCTTCACATTTAGTATATCTAAATGAAAAGCAAAGGCTGCATTTCTTCACCCCACCCTTCTCCTATCTTCCTTAAGATGTAGGGGCATGGTAATGTAGTCCTCAGAGCTAAAATCAATGCAATTTATAATAAGTCCATTTAGTTTGGCCCCTACGCAACATAGTTCTTGGTAAATCTAAAGGTATTATTACAGAGCTTTTACAG
>BLSH010367311.1:846095-862699 GCA_018402905.1 Glandirana rugosa
ATAGTCACGTCTGGGAGGGTCTTGTTTGGTGGGGGATTAGTCATGTCTGAGGGTCTGTACTGATTAGGGGGTGGTTTGTTCTGGGAGGGTCTGCACTGATAGGGGTGGTTTGTTTTGGGGAGGTCTGTACTGATGGGGGAGGTGGTTTGTTCTGGGGGGTGTACTGATGGGGTGATTTGCTCTGGGGAGGTCTGTACTGATGGGGGTGGTTTGTCCTGATGGGGTCTGTACTGATGGAGGGGGGGATTTTGTCCTGGGGGGGTCTGTACTGATGGAGGAGAGGGGTGGTTTGTCCTGGGGGTGTGTACTGATGGGGGTCTATACTGATGGAGGGGGTTTATACTTAGTGGGGAGTCTATACTGAGGGAGGGGGTCAGTACTTGGAGAGGGGTCTGTACTGAGGGAGGACTATAGTTGGTGGAGGGGGGTAACGCCATGTTTTTCCGCACCGGGTGACACCAACCCTAGTGACGCCACTGCACTTTGCTACAATGTAAAGTAGTGAGTGTACAGCTTGTATAACAGTGTAAATGTGCTGTCCTCTCAAAACAACTTAACACACAGCCATTAATGTCTAAACCGCTGGCATCAAAAGTGAGTACACTGCTGCACGGTGGCCAAGACCATACATCGGTTTAACAGGACAGGTTCTACTCAGAACAGGCCTCACCATGGTAGACCAAAGGAGTTGAGTGCATGTACTCAGCGTCATATCCAGAGGTTGTCTTTGGGAAATTGATGTACAAGTGCTGGCAGCATTGCTGCAGAGGTTGAAGGTGTGGGGGTCAGCCTGTGAGTGCTCAGACCATATGCCGCACACCGCATCAAGTTGGTCTCCTTGGCTGTTGTCCCAGAAGGAAGCCTCTTCTAAAGATGATGCACAAGAAAGACAACAAACAGTTTTCTGAAGACAAGCAGACTAAGGACGTGGATTACTGGAACCATGCCCTGTGGTCTGATGAGACAAAGATAAACTTATTTGGTTCAGATGGTGTCAAGCGTGTGTGGCAGCAACCAGGTGAGGAGTACAAAGACAAGTGTGTCTTGCCTACAGTCAAGCATGGTGGTGGGAGTGTCATGGTCTGGGGATGCATGAGTGCTGCCGGCACTGGGGAGCTACAGTTCATTGAGGAAACCATGAATGTCAACATGTACTGTGACATACTGAAGCAGAGCATGATCCCCTCCCTCCACCAGCTCTGTGATGTCATCATGGAGGAGTGGAAGAGAACTCCAGTGGCAACCTGTGAAGCTCTGGTGAACTTCATGCTCAAGAGGTTTAAGGCAGTGCTGGAAAATAATGGTGGCCACACAAAATATTGACACTTTGGGCCCAATTTGGATTTTCACTTAGGGGTGTACTCACTTTTGATGCCATTGGCTTATACATTAATGGCTGTGTGTTAAGCTATTTTGAGAGGACAGCAAATTTACACTGTTATACAAGCTGTACACTCACTACTTTACATTGTAGCAAAGTGTAATTTCTTCAGTGTTGTCACATGAAAAGATAGAATAAAATATTTACAAAAATGTGAGGGGTGTACTCACTTTTGTGAGATACTGTATTACTCGTTTAGTTCCACTTTAAGGAGGCTGTAGTCAAATAGTAGACCTTCGGAGTACATATTACTTCCAGACAGTAGAGAGAAATTTCCTTTGAATGTTTTGGAGCAGGGCATAAGAAGGGAAGAACAATGTCCTGGTTAAACCCACTTGAGGACCATACTTTTTCTGGCAATTTTTGTTTAAATCAGTATTTTTTGCTAGAAAATCACCTACATTTTTTTTTTTTTTTTAGCATATGTAAACAAGGCGGATCCCCGTTCTGTCAGGGGACATTACACAGATGTAATCGGGAATAGTTAAATCTGTCATGTCCCTGCCTCCCAGCCCCCACACAGTTAGAACATGCTGAGGGAACACACTTAACCCCTTGTTCGCCCCCTAGTGTTTAACCCCTTCCCTGCCAGTGACATTTATACAGTAATCAGTGGCTATTTTTAGCTCTGATCGCTGTATTAATGTCATTGGTCCCAAAAGGGTCTGATCTGTCTGCTGCAATGCCATTACAAGTAAAAATAAAAATGCCATAAATCTATTCCCATAGTTTGTAGACGCAATAACTTCTACGCAACCCAATCAATATACGCCTATTGCATGTTTTGTTTTGTTTTTATACCACAAATATGTAGTTGAATACTGTTGTATGCAAAAGTTTAGGAACCCCTGACAATTTTATTGCACCTGTCTAATTTCGTTTTGATGCATATTGCGCATTTTCTGTTAATCCAATAAACCTCATTTCACTACTGAAATATTACTGTGTCCTTCAGTTATTTGATAGATCAAAATTAAATTGCTGATCCAAACATCCAAATATTTATAAATGACAATCGTGGAAATTGTCAGGGGTTCCTAAACTTTTGCATACAACTGTATATATCGGTCTAAACCGATGAATACATTTTTTTTTTTTGGATATGTATTATAGCAAAAAGTTAGTTTTTTTTTTCAAAATTGTCGCTCTTTGTTTATAGTGCAAAAAATAAACCCGCAGAGGTGATCAAATACCACCAAAAGAAAGCTCTATTTGTGTGCAAAAAAGGACGTCAATTTTGTTTGGGTACAACGTCACACGACCACGCAACTCTGTCAGTTAAAGCGACGCAGTGCCGTATTGCAAAGTGCTCTGGTCATTAAGGGGGCAAATCCTTTCCGGGAAAGGTACTGTGCCAGAACATTTTAAAGCGGTTGTATACTTAAAAAAAAAAACTGTAAGGCAAAGGCATAATGTGCTAGTATGCACTGCATACTAGCTCATTATGAAATACCTTAGAACAAAGCTCCGACGGGTCTGCTCTGTCCCCGCAGAGGGAGCTGACATCTTCCCTCAGGGGATCCTTCCAGGTTCGCTGCTCCGGCCACTCACAATGCCAGAGCTGTGAACCCGGAAGGATCCCCCGAGGCACTGCGGGAACCTGTCTTTCTGGCGGACTTTCGCCGTGAAGTCAGCAGCTACATGAAGGTTTAGGAGATATTCATATTACCTACAAGTAAGCCGCCTTATAGGCTTACCTGTAGGTAAAAATCAGTAAAAGGGGTATACAACCGCTTTAAAGGGCTTTAACCGCTTGCCGCCGGCCACCCGCAATCGCTCTACAGAGAGCCAGAACGGGGATCTGTCAATGTAAACAAACAGATCCCCATTCTGACAGGGGAGTAGAGAGAGATCATCTGTTCCTAGTGATCAGGAACAGCGATCTCTCTGTACTCCCTAGGGGCAGTAAAAAAAAACACCCGTGCGGGCCAGTATACACGTGAGGGATATGTATGGGTAACCACCCAATTGATCCCCCCCCCCCCATTGTGGCTACACCTCTTGGATTAAAGGGGTGGAGGTTCCTCAGTAATACATGACTGTGCAAAAAGGATGATTGTAAATCAAAAGATACTGTAAGCGGACCCTCAATGCTGTAAAAAAAATGTTATTTTTATTAATATCATTATATAAAATATAACTGGCTGTTCATAAGACTGACACAGGCTGATCCAGCCGCTTTGCTGGTTGCCCAGCTGATTGGTATCAGTGAGTGATGAACATTGGATTATCAAGCAGGGAGGACGCTCCTGCCCCCATGAGTACTCATAATGACACTCACAAGTATTAATGAACTACAACTCCGTTCATAGTTACTCTATCCCATGCTGCCTGGACTAACACAAAGAGTTTTCTCCATTCTGATCCCCCTCATCTGGACATTGCTAGCATGCTATGAACAATACTGCTATTTCCATCCATCTGACCATCACTTTGGTCTATCATGTGGGGGGCCATTTATGGTACTTACGAGCTATGTGTGTGGTGATGTATGGTATGGTATGGTGTGGTGTGGTTAGTGGCGTCACTTTAATCATCCATATTTTAGCCTTACCAAGGCAAAATCCACGCATAAAACATCTGAACATCCGACAAACCTCACGAACCAGTGCAGCAACTCTATCAAGTAATTTCTCTCAGGGCTTCTCTCTATCAGTTGGACGAGAGAATAGACCAAGAAATCCTATCCGCTTTTGATCAACCCTCCACTACAGATGGGCCCCCTCAGGGATCTCTAAGGAAGCTTTTCAAAAATCACCAGAGATTGGTGGTCAAACACCTTACTAGGAAGTAGGACATATCTTCATTGAAATCCCACATTGCACAGCAAGTAGTCCCTCGAGAACTAAGAGAAAGGGTAACCCCAGCAGAACATCTCCGCACTCCCAGATTTTTGGAAGCCCGGAGAAAGAGCTGCTTAGAAAGGGGTCTAGAGGTGATATGCCTGATTACAGAGGAGGAAACAGCCCAACTAGAAGAAATCAAGGAGAACACTTCCCTCTTAGAACCCTTTAAGCAAGAAACTGATTTTGAGAAATATAATGATCTATTAAAGAAGGAAGTGGAAAAGGTGCAAAAAAATCTTAAAATCAGCAAACAGGAGAAGTTCCACCAAAATTTGAAGGATTGGGAAAGTAGGCTTGTGTTTTGATCCTTCCCTCCCTAGAGGACGGAGCAGGTCAAGGAGAGGTAGGAGTAAAAATCAGAAACACTCTAAAAATACATCCACAGATAGTGAGGAGGCTAAATCAGTATCTTTTTTAGACAGGCAGACGATCCCGGTCCAGATTCAGTAAAAAACAAGGGCAGTCAGAAAAACCACAAAGGAAAAGAAAAAGGGAAGGTAAGAGAAATAGAGAGAGACGCCCATTTATGACCTTAAGGTGGTTAATTTATCTGATTTCCCTTTACAGGAACGTCATATATCCTTATTGCATAAAGGACTTACTTTCTCTCCAATATCTAATACGAGTCAGGTCGAGGTTTACAAAGATATTTTTACGGAAGGTCCTTTTGAGATATTTACATGGGAATTCGTGACATGTGTCCCCCTCATGCGATAGCCCAGAGACAGTTGATATTACTGAGGATGAAAAAGAGGCATTAGAGATATTGACATCCTTACTGGATGAGAATTCATTGACTGAATCAAAAGAAGAAACTCATTCTTCTGGCCCCTCAAGACCCTCAGGTATCAAAATCAGATCTATTAAAATGCCTCCCTTGTCCAAGCACAAATGAGTGAGCCTTTTCCTCAAAAATGTACACCATGACCTCTAAAAATCAACTGGGAATGGAAAGGTGTAGACAATCTCAATAAGGAGGAAAGAAAGGCTCTCAGAGAATTAGAAAAGGCCCCAATGTGGTTATTAGATCCAGTGACAAGGGAGGCAATATAGTTCTAATGTCCGGTGATATGTATGAGTGGGAGGTCAAACGACAACTGAATGACTCCCAGACGTATAGGAGGCTACAAAATAATACTTTCCTTATAGTGATTGACAGGCTAAATAATATTCTCAAGTTAGCAAAGGATGAAGGGTTAATATCGGTTAAAGAGTGGGGTTTTCTCAAAGTAGACACCTGCACTCTCCCCACGTTCTACATAATCCCGAAGCTACATAAAGATCTGGCCAACCCTCCAGTGAGACCGATTGTTTCGGCTATTGGCGGTCCCCTGGAGAGGGTTGGCAAATTTGTTGATCTGTTGATCAAGGATTTAGTGCCTGAACTCCCATCCTTTGGGAGTTAGACGTGGAATCCTTATACACATCTATACCCCACCAGTGGGGACTTCGGGCGGTTACCCAATTCTTACACAGGAGGTTTCCACAGTATGGGGCACACAACGAACTGGTGATTGAATTACTGGAATTGATGTTAACCCACAATTTTTTCCAGTTCCTGGGTGTAAGCTATCAGAAGCTCCGGGGGAACTTCCATGGGAGCACCATGGGCCTCGGCGTATGCGTGCTTGCACCTTGGATCTTGGGAGGTCAGGAGGTTGTCCAGCGGTTGTCTCTGTACCTCACCCACAGTTTTTTGGGTGAGGTACATAGACGACGTGTTTGTTATGGGGGGGGGTACTGAACCCCAACTTGTGGAGTTTCTGGATGATCTGAATTCAAATGAGAGAAACATCAGGCTGACATATACATGCGATAAGGAGTCACTTCCGTTCCTAGATCTATGCATTAAGACAGTAAATGGGCGGATTGAGAACCAAACATTCCGGAAAAGTTCGGTCGCCAATACTCTCTTGCAGGCCAAAAGCCATCACCCACGTTCCCTGATACGAGGCATACCTGTAGGCCAATTTTTACGTATGCGGAGAAATTGTTCAACCGAGGAACAGTACCAGAGAAGCCGAAGTGATGTATGCCCGTTTCGGGGAACGGGGGTACTCCCACAAGTGTCTAAAGCAGGCCAGGGCCATAGCTAATCGCAGGGACCATCTAAATCTTCTTGGGGGAACCAACACTCAATCTAGGGGGACTCCTGTAAGTGAAGCACCGGTGAGAATGATCACCAAATATGGAACCCAATGGGGCCAAGTCTGTTCCACCCTGAACAAACATTGGCACTTCTTGGCCAAAATACTGTTTCTAAAAGAAATAATAGGACCTAGACCTCAGATGGTGACCAAGAGAGCCACCAATCTCAAGGACAGATTAGTACATTCAGAATATGTACGCAATACAACTAGTAACTGGTTAAACAAGAGAGCGCCGACACCTGGAATGTTTAAATGCGGTAGCTGTAACATCTGCAATCTAGTGGAGAGGACGAACACCTTCTGGAACGCTGATCATACAAAGCAATACCATATCAAACAATTTAACTGCTCAACATCCAGGGTGATGTACATGCTCACCTGTCCTTGTGGGAAGGCGTATATTGGGAAAACCAAGAGGGCCCTGAGGACAAGGATAGGTGAGCATATATCCAGCATTAGGAAGTTCAAAGATGGGGATGACAAGTCTCTTGCCATTCATTTTAATGAATTTCATAAAAGGGATCCCTCAGATGTCAAGGTCAAGGGCATTTATGTCCTTTACTTACCCTCTAGAGGGGGTGATTTTGACCGGGTCCTTTTGAGAAAGGAAAAGATGTGGATCTATACTTTGGATTCTATGTCCCCCAAAGGGTTAAACACTGAATTTAATTTGTCAGTATTCTTGGATCCATAGTTAGTGCCATTTCGGGCTGTTTTGAGGCTTATTGGCAAAAGTGTAGATAAATACATCAACACAGAGTAGGTTGTCTCGCTCAAATAAACCTGGTATTTTTTTTTTTGTATCTAGCTGATTAGGTATCCTCTTTTTTCCTTGTTTGAGGGACCAAGCTGGCCTACTACATGAATCTGCCCTGATTGTAAATACATCATTATGTATGTTGTATAAATGGGACGTTTGTATTGGGAATAAGTGTGGATGACATCTAGTGGCCATTGATATATATTACACCCTGTGTGAATAAGATTTAAGTTACGTCTGTCAACTGCACCCCCAGCTTTGAGAAAGTGCAGGGATTAGCTGAACAAAATGCGTCAGAATGACGTCACCCCCCGGCTGTCTGGTGATGCTAACTGCCCTACTCCTCCACCCCATGATACTAGCAGAGCACGAGGGTTAGCATACGAAGGGAACTACGGAGCAATGAACGAACGGACCAATGCGGCTTAGAAGCACTCTGTTCGGATGATCTGTTCCCAGACGTTGAGTTACAGTAACGGCTGGCCCTGTTGGGAGACGAATGACCTCATATCACCCACGGTCAACATTGGATCGGTGACCATACAACTGTTACCATATAACTGGCTGTTCATAAGACTGAGACAGGCTGATCCAGACGCTTTGCTGGTTGCCCAGTCGCTTGGTATCATCAGTGAGTGGTGAACATTGGGTTATCAAGCAGGTGGGACGCTCCTGCCCCTATGAGTACTCACAGTGACAATAACAAGTATTAATGAACTACAACTCCGTTCATAGTCACTCTATCCTATGCTGCCTGGACTAACACAGAGTTTTCTCCATTCTGATCCCCCTCATCTGGACATTGCTAGCATGCTATGAACAATACTGCTATTTCCATCCATCTGACCATCACTTTGGTCTATCATGTGGGGGGCCATTTATGGTACTTACGAGCTATGTGTGTGGTGATGTATGGTGTGGTGTGGTTAGTGGCATCACTTTAATCAGCCTTTGAGAACGTTGTCAATATTTTAACCTTAACAAGGTAACATTTTTTATATAATCATATTAAAAATTAAATTTTTTACGACATTGAGGGTCCACTTACAGTATCTTTTGATTTACAATCATCCTTTCTCCACTCTCTGTTCTCCCTGTCAGCACACTCCCCCTACAGTTAGAAACACTTCCCTAGGGAACACTTAACCCCTTGATCACCCCCTAGTTTTTACCCATTCCCTGCCAGTGCCATTTATACAGTGATCAATGTCTATTTTTAGCTGTAATCACTGTAATAATGTCCGTCGCAATGTCGCAGTCCCCCTAAAAATGATGATCACCGCCATTACTAGTAAAAAAAAAAAATAATAATAAAAATTCCAGAAATATATCCCCTAGTTTGTAGACGCTATAACTTTTGCGCAAACCAATCAATATACGCTTATTGCAATTTTTTTTTTTACCAAAAATATGTAGAAGAATACATATTGGCCTAAACTGATGAAGAAATTATTATTTTTTTGGCTATTTATTATAGCAAAAAGTAAAAAAAAATATTTTTTTTTTTCAAAATTGTCAGTCTTTTTTTGTTTATAGCACAAAAAAATAAAGCTCCAAAAGAAAGCTCTATTTGTGGGAAAAAAGGACATCAATTTTGTTTGTATACAGCGTCGCATTTCCACGCAATTGACAGTTAAAGCCTGCAGTGCCGTATTGCAAAAAATGGCATGGTCATTAAGGGGGTAAATCCTTCCGGGGCTGAAGTGGTTAAACATGCGTCTGTGTGTATGTATGTGTTTACATATGTGTGTCTGTATGCATGTACGTGTGTGTGTGTGTGTGTGTGTGTACATGTTTGTGTGTGTTTGTATGTTTCTTTTCATCCTGACCCCCACCCTATTCCTGTATCATCAGAACTGCTTTTGTAGGTGCTTGTTTGTGATAGCAGCAAGGACTGCTGCTCCTCTGAAAAGCAATCCATGCTCAGATAACTTTTCAGAGGCATTTGACAGGTGATAAAGAGGCAATATGTCGCCTCCTCATCACCTGTTTTAAGCCTGTAAATGCAGCATCACTTCACCACAACTGTGCAATGCACACCGTTGCAGGGCAGCCCCATTCACCCTGGTTATACCTCTAGCTGCAGCCACAGCATGTGTACACCCCCAGCTGCTGCCTCTGCAGCTAAAGGGGGTGAAGTTGGGGTGGAAAAAACAGCTCAACCATGTAGTTTTACCACCCCTCCAACCTGATGTGAACAAGCCTTTGTGGCTGCATGTAGGGCAGCCAATTCATTTCAATGGGCTTCCCTATCGGCAGAAATGTAAGGAAAAAAGTTCCTGACCCTTTTTTTTTTTTTAAATTGCACTGCACCAAAAGTACCCCATGTTTGCCAATGTATGGTGTGCCATTTAAGAATTAATGGAACCCCTAAAGAGCAGAGCATTTGTCTGTGTCAGGAACTAGCACAATTTTGCGTTAGTACAGTAAGTAAAGTGCTGGACAGGGGCGCCTTAAGACTGAAAAAACTTTCAAGGGCTCCCCGACTGGAAAAAGATTGAGACCAAATTGAAGAAAGAACAGGAATCATTCCATGGAGTATTTCAATGATAGCATGTCCTAGCCATGCATCACATAAAGTAGGTCTTTCAGCTACGGCGGTAGACTTTGGGAGTTGTCAACTTCCTAGCTTTTAAGAGCTTTGGGATGACTGAACCTGAATGGCAGCTGTCCCTCAGCACCCGGGTTTCAACAGCCACAATGTTAAAGTCGGCAACAAAGAAGCAAGATGGTGGATCAGTCAAAAAGGTATGGATGTTCCAGGAGGACCTACAGCGAGTCTGCCAGGAAACTGAGTATGTTTAAATACCTGGGCCAGTTTGGTGAAATGAGGGTCACCAGAATGCCCCCTGCTTTCCTCTACATGTGGCAAAGTACTTGGAGCACCTCAGGGAGGAGAGACCACTCCCCAGGATCTAGACACTGACTAATTCCAATTTTCCACGCCTGGGATGTGAACAGTAGATAGGGCATGAACATGGAGTTTTGTCAAAGTCAGAATCGGGTCCACTTCCCTTGGGGTTGATGTAGGCTACTGAGGTGGCATTGTCCAACTGAATTCTGATTACGTGACCTTGCAGCAGAATAGCCCAGCATTGGAAGGACAACTGACCATTGACCACTCTTCCAAGATGTTTGTGGGAAGTCAAGCTTCCTATGATGACCAATCCCCCTGCACTTACAGGACATTCAGGACTTGCTGGCACCCAACAGGATAGAATCTGTTGTGAGAACTGTCCACTTTTTTGCAGGAATAGTTTTTCTTGAATTCAGTACCAGATTGGGTATCCACCAAGCCAGGGACATTCTGGCCTTGCAGGTCAGATGCACGGGGCAGTCCAGAGACTAAGTATGTTTGTCGCACTCAGTTTGTAATGGATTGGTTTCAAACTGGGCATTTAGCACCTCCTCTAAGAACCAAGATATGGATGTGAGCTTCTCAGAGTGCTGGCTGGAAAAGGAGCTTGTCTATGCTCCAGGCAATGGTAGAGAGTGATTGGGTGTCCTGAGAGCCGCACATCAGATAAAGACTTACTGTATGATAGTGAATGGCATGCACGATCATACAGCAGGTCTTGACATGATGTGAGGATTGAGGTCCTGGGACACCTAATCACTCTCTACCTCCTCTAAGTAGGCCATCATCAGACCCAGAGCCCTCATGCAAGAGTCAATTAAGGGATAGCTCTGGAGCCAGAAGTTCCAAGCACAAAAACAGGGACAGGATTTTGTCTTGTGGTTCCAACAATGACTGCTGGAAATTGAGGATCCACCAGAAGCTCTACAGAGTCTGCACTGCTTGCTGGCCATTGGCTGTTGGGGCTTGGAATGACTGGTCCTTTAACAGAAGATAGTCCAGGTAGCTTATTCTGAACTCTACACCAAGCAAGTGCCTTTGCAAAGACCTGGGTTGCTGTGCATAGACCGGAGGAAAGAGGATTGTACTTGTGCTTGCAGATAGCACTGATAAGGTTGGAAAATAGGGATGTGTAGATAAACACCCTTGATTTCCACAGAGCCGAGTCAGATACCCTGGCAGACAGGACGCATTACCTGACCTGGCAGATTCTCTGTGGAACATCTGAAACAGGCTTTTAGGGTCTTGAGACCCAGAATGGGGCAAATGCCTCAATTTGCCTTGAAAACAGTGAAAATAATTGAGTAAAACCCCTGAAAATGTGTTGCCTGCCCAGAATTTGGGCTGTAACCCTCAGTGTAAGAAGCTGCTGAATAGAAGCGTGTAGATCCACCTGTCTTTGCATAGAGGATGGCAAATTAGAAAGCATAAAGCAGGGAGGAAATAGAGTCCACAACTCCAGTTTGTAGTCCCTGAATACTTCACCCTGGATTCAAACATCTGAAATATCCTGCGACCAGATGGTCAAAAAGTTTGATAGGTGTAACCCCACTTGGACAAGTGGGAGTGCCCCCTCCACTGCTTCTGCAAGGGTGCCCCGCATTTTGTTTTGGAGCCTGAGGGGCAAAATAAACTCTTCCTAGACACGGAGGCAGAAGGTGAGAGCACAAGCCGCCTTTCTCTGGGAGAGGAAACTATTCTCACCCTCAGTGATATACTGGTCCATAAAGCTACTGAAGAGGTGTTTCACCGATGAGCATTTCAACCAGAGAATCTTCTACAGGTGAATGATAAGGATGCTCATCGTGGATAATTGATGGGACCAGTGAGGGTGAACAAGGCATTAAGCAGGGCTTCCAGCCTCTTGTTCATTGGGTCTTTAAAAAAGAGAAACATTCTCAACAGGGATTATTAACCACTTAATTGGCATGTAATTTTTTTTTGGGGGGGGGGACCCGGTTTTCACAGGGACCCAGGTCCCACTTCCTGTCCTGGCGCCGCGGAGCTGGAAGGAATTTCACCTTCCCTCCCACCCGGCGAACTTCTGGGACACGTCACAGGTCCCAGAAGATATGCTGAACATTCACAGTGCGACTCGCGCATGCGTAGTGCGCGCACGGCTTTGAAGCCAAAGCTGAGCGCCCACACTTGTGATGCCGGCGCCGTATGGAGCAGGGGGAGAAGAGCAAGCTGCGGGCAGCTGCATCGCTGAAGCCTGGGACAGGTGAGTGTCTGATTACAGGCGGTCCCCGGGTTACAAACAAGATAGGGACTGTAGGTTTGTTCTTAAGTTGAATTTGTTTGTAAGTTGGAACAGGTACATTTTTTAAGTGTAGCTTCAGCGAAAAAAAACTATTTTTAAGCATTTTGGATAGCATAGGGAAGGGGTAACCCCTGTAATGTTTGTTTTGCTGTCTATGTTTTTGTTCAGAAGATTTCACCTCACTTCCTGCCCCAATGATAATTGGATTTTGAAAATTTTGGGTTGTTGTGGAAACCAGGATTGGTGATAAAGCTCCAGTGGAGACTCCTTTTTCCCATAATAACTCTTACAGGAGTGAATTTCCCTTCCTAGGGGGAGATTTCCTCTCATTTCCTGTTGTCTCCCTCCATTTGTAAGTAGGAGTCGTTTGTAAGTGGGATGTTTGTAACTAGGGGACCGCCTGTATTAAGTCAGCAGCTACACTTTTTGTAGCTGCTGACTTTTAATAGGGTGGAACTCCGCTTTAAAGTCCAGGTATGTTCTGACCATCTTTGTTTATATGTGAAAATCAGTATTTTTTTCTAGAAAATTACTTAGAACCCCCAAACATTATATCTTTTTTTAAAGGCCCTAGAGAATAAAATGGTCCAGAATAAGGAAAGGGGTGATTGGCCCTAAGGATGACATCCAAGCAACGGTGTTCCTCTACTGAAAACACATGTACAACGCCTATGCTTTTAGGATGTTATTCAAGTCTAAGGACTAACGTCTGAAATACATAGGCTGTTTTTACAGTGTTGTACTTTTCAATAAATACTATTTTTTGGATGTTATCCTGAGTGCCTTTCCTTATTCTGGGACGTTGGAGGTGTAGGCAGCCTCAAGGACTGAGCTCTGGGCAGGGCTGTTATGTGGGGAGGTTGCAGTACCTATACACCTGTTTTCCCAGAATAAAATGGTGGGTGTTGCACTTGTAGCACTCACCCCTGAAGGAGCTGCTTGGTAATTGGGTTTCCCACTCCTGCACAGCCAGGCAATAGGTATACTCCACAATTTCTCCAGGCACAAGGAGCAGTCTTTGAGCTTGGTTTTTGTTTTATTAGGGGTAATAACTTGGATGGGGAATAGGAATTATAGGATGCCCAACTTAATAGCAACAAAACCAGGGACAACTTCCTCCCTATGTACAACTCCGATTGATCTCGCTTCCGGCAGCTGACAGTCTTTGAAAAGCAAAAGTCCTTTAACCACTTCAGCCCCAACTTCCTCACCAGATAATTTTTTGCAATACGGCACTGCATCGCTTTAACTGACAATTGCACAGTTGGGCGACATTGTACCCAAACAAAATTGAGGTCCTATTTTCCCCACAAATAGAGCTTTCTTTTGGTGGTATTTGTTCACCTCCTGCGCTTTTTATTTTTTGCGCTATAAAGAGCAACAATTTTGAAAAAAAAAAATTTTTTTTTTTACTTTTAGCTACAATACATATCCAAAGAAAATATGAAAAAAAAAATGTCTTCAATTTAGGCCGATGCATATTCTTCTACATATTTTTGGTAAATAAAATCACAATAGGCATATATTGATTGGGTTGCATAAAAGTTATCGTGTCTACAAATAGGGAATAGATGTGTGGCATTTTTATTATTTATTTATTTTTACTAGTAATGGTGGCGATCTGCGATTTTTATCGGGACTGTGACATTTATCGAACACTTTTGACACTTTTTTGGGACTAATGACATTTATACAGCGATCAGAGCTAAAAATAACCACTGATTACTGTATAACTGTCACTGGCAGGGAAGGGGTTAACTGAGTTCCCTCAGCGTGTTCTAATTGTGTGGGGGCTGGGCTGGCAGGGACATGACAGATCTCACTGTTCCCGATCACTGGGAACAGTAGATCTCTGTCATGTCCCCTGACAGTACGGGGATCTGCCTTGTTTACATTGACAGATCCCCATTCTGCCTCTGTAGAAAGCGATCACGGGTCGTCTGTGGACATCAAGTCCACCCAACCCGCGGGCACCCTCACACAGTGGGTGCGTGTGCGCCGCCAGCAGCGTGCTCCCACCCACAACTGCACGTATGCAAGCCAGTGTACCATGACGGCAATTTGCGCAGGAGGGCTGACCTGCCGCCGTATAACGACGGCGACTGGTCGGCAGGCGGTAAAGATTAGGAATTTTACGTTCCTTTTGAAAGTAGCACAAAAGTTGTTAGTTGCATACAGGAGTGACTCCTACTCCACTGTAGACACTGATGCCAGGTCCATTGACCTCAGGAACTACCAGCCCACCTGACTGCTACTGCAGATTTTTCAGGTAAAGGAAAGATTTAAGCCCATCACTGTCTTCCAGAAAGGCTTGCTACATGTGACAGTATTTCCCTTTGCAAGTTCCTGACCATGCTGAAGTACTCACACTGTCCTATTTTGCTCCTGCTGCTCCCTAGGCAAGACTCCTTTTAGGTCATGATGCTGCCAGAATCCTCCCAGGCCAGCCTAAGGCAGAGGTTCTCCTCAAGGGCCACCGACAGTCTCCTCAGTATTCCATCTTCCACCTGACTCCCTGCCAGAATGACTCATCCATATTTTTTACATATATCTGTTTATTAATTTTTCAAATAATTCACAAAAAACAAAACACTTAAAAAAAAAAGGGGGGATGTGTTGGGGGCTCAGAGAATATGCACAACTGCTCAAATTTTGTAAACGACTGGTGGATGGTAGCCATATTTAAGGGCTGCTTAGCCGCCATGCCGGGTCCACTGCCTGGGGATTGGCCAAACTTCCCTAAGTATGCAGATCAAGCCGCCTGGTATCCGCCCTCCAATTTCCAAAAGGTTCTCCAACCTTCCAGAACTAGGGAGAGGTGCCAGAGACCTGCCTGTATGAGTCATCCAGCCCTAAACAGCAGTAAACGTTTGACCCATATTCAGACTTCTTTTACCATGAGCTAAAATATAATTTTGCCTGCAATTACACTAGTAGTACACTAGAGGGTGCTACACAATTTTTTTGTAATGGTATTTGCGCAACGGTTTTTCAAACGCAATTGTTTGGGAAAAAATACACAATATATAATACCCTATTGTTTGGTAAAATATAAAAGATGATACGCCGAGTAAATAGAAAAGAAACATGTCACGCCGTAAAAGTGCGCACGCCAGTGCAATGGCAACAAGCTATGTATATTTTATCCGTAGGCAACGCTTTAAAAGCCTTTAGAGGTTACCACTAGATTTACAGAGGAGGTCTGTTGTCAGATTGAGAGCAAAAATTCTAACGTTCATGGTGATACCTCACATGTGTGGTGCAATCTCTGTTTATGTATGTACAGTCTTTGCCTTTGCACAGGGGCACTTTAATTATTTTTTTTAATGTCCCTTGAAATTATTTTATTTATTACTTTTATTATTATCACAGGGAATATAAATATCCCCTGTGATTGACAGTGGCAAGGTACTCTTTAGTGAGAGATTTGGGGTCTATTAGACAACAGATCCCTCCTCTGCCCTTAAAAGCTTTGGATCATACCATGAGTGGTATGATCTGATGCTTTTTTCAAACCACTAATGATTTGTTTATAACCGGCGAAACAAGAAGCGATAAGTGATCAAAAGCTAATTGCTTCCAGTTTCCCAGACCATAGAGATGATCAGGGCCACCGGCTGTACACTCGGATCTCCTAGTGGGACAGGAGAGCTGGGGGGGGGGGGGGGGGCGTCCCCTCCCACTGCTTGCTAATTAGCTGCTAGAAAGCTTTACCAGAGATAAGATTTACCAGAAAGCTGACTGCCATCTGAAAAAAAGCAATATCGGGATGATGCATCTTCCTGGTAGAACTACTCAAAGTCCAGTGGCGTACCAGTATGTCGCCGGTCTGAAAGTGGTTCTTTTTTTTTTTTTTTTTTTTTTTTTTTTTTTTTTTCTAAGAGATGGCTGAGGCCAGGACAGGGAAAGACCATTTTTTTACAGGAACTCAATAGGATGTTGCTGTGCAAAGCATTTGAATGAGAAAACAAGAATGGACTTAGGAGGTCTCAGCAGCTTCAGGGGGACCATGCTAGAGACCTTTGGGTAGTCCAACTGACATTCTTTAGGAGTTATCCCAGTAGAGAACATCTCCTTGGAGTCCGATTCTGCAGAAGCAGATGCCTTCTCACCTATCTCCTCCTTGCACCCTTCCTCAAGAAGTGCAGCAGTTGCAGGGAAAAGGCCAGAGACTGATCCTGGAGGGAAGGCTAAATGAGCTCATTTGTGACCCCCTGCAATAAACAGACTGAGATCCTACCCATAAAGTCAGACGTGATAGTAAATAAGTCCTCTACAGTCAAAAAGGAAGAGGATGGGTTTGTGCCTGAGTCTGCAGATTAGAGATGTAAAGGCCTGGAAATAAAG
>BLSH010367311.1:862709-875313 GCA_018402905.1 Glandirana rugosa
AGAGATCGTACCAGGGGGACTTCGACGACTCTGGAGGATTCAGGTAAGAACAAAAGAGTAAGCAGTATGTCGCCGGTCTGAAAGTGGTTCTCTTTTTTTTTTTTTAAGAGATGGCTGAGGCCAGGACAGGGAAAGACCATTTTTTTACAGGAACTCAATAGGATGTTGCTGTGCAAAGCATTTGAATGAGAAAACAAGAATGGACTTAGGAGGTCTCAGCAGCTTCAGGGGGACCATGCTAGAGACCTTTGGGTAGTCCAACTGACATTCTTTAGGAGTTATCCCAGTAGAGAACATCTCCTTGGAGTCCGATTCTGCAGAAGCAGATGCCTTCTCACCTATCTCCTCCTTGCACCCTTCCTCAAGAAGTGCAGCAGTTGCAGGGAAAAGGCCAGAGACTGATCCTGGAGGGAAGGCTAAATGAGCTCATTTGTGACCCCCTGCAATAAACAGACTGAGATCCTACCCATAAAGTCAGACGTGATAGTAAATAAGTCCTCTACAGTCAAAAAGGAAGAGGATGGGTTTGTGCCTGAGTCTGCAGATTAGAGATGTAAAGGCCTGGAAATAAAGTTTTTTTATTGGGGGGGAGGGGTCTGGAAAAAAATAAGTATGGAATATGTTTTTACAATGATAAATCGTATATTTATGATATGGTATTCAAACCATATAAAATGAAGACCTTAACCGATTGCCCTCTGGAAGGTTTACGGCACTGCGTTACTTTAACCGGCAATTGCGCGGTCATGCGACGCTGTACCAAAATAAAACATGTTTTCCCATAAACAAAGCTTTCTTTTGGTGGTATTTAATCACCTCTGTGGTTGCATTAAGAGGGTAAATTTGTCAGGCAAATATCTTTATAACTTTTAAATGATCCCTTTTAATGTTCTCCACTATCACAGCACAATCAAGAAAGCATTTTTTTGTGGGACTTTGAGTGAGGCATATGACACACAGCTTGGAAAAATACATAAGCATGTTTATTGACGTTGACATAGGGTGTAACGCGATGCACATACATAAGTATTCATTATTTCATATGTGTATGTATATATATATATATATATATATATATACACACAGACATGTAATTCATGTACAGTGCCTTGAAAAAGTATTCATACCCCTTGAAATTCTCCACATTTTATGATGTTACAACCAAAAACGTGCAATTTATTGGCATTCTATGGGATAGACCAACACAAAGTGGCACATAATTGTGAAGTGGAAGGAAAATGATAAATAGTTTTCAAAATTCTTTACAAATATGTGAAAAGTGTGGTGTGCATTTGTATTCAGCCCCCTTTACTCTGATACCCCTAAATAAAATCTAGTAGAACCAATTGTCTTCAGAAGTCACGTAATCTGTAAATAGAGTACACCTGTGTGTAATTTAATCTCAGTGTAAATACAGCTGTTCTGTGAAGCCCTCAGAGGTTTGGTAGAGAACCTTCGTGAACAAACAGCATCATGAAGGCCAAGGACCACACCAGACAGGTCATGGATAAAGTTGTGGAGAAGTTTAAAGCAGGGTTAGGTTATAAAAAGAAATATCCCAAACTTTAAACATCTCACAGAGCACTGTTCAATCCATCATCTGAAAATGGAAAGCGTATGGCACAACTACAAACCTACCAAGACATGGCCATCCACCTAAACTGACAGGCCGGGCAAGGAGTGCATTAATCAGAGAAGCAGCCAAGAGGCCCATGGTAACTCTGGAGGAGCTGCAGAGATCCACAGCTCAGGTAGGAGAATCCGTCCACAGGACAACTATTAGTCGTGCACTCCAAAAATCTGGCCTTTATGGAAGAGTGGCAAGAAGAAATCCATTGTTGAAAAAAAGCCATAATTCCCGATTGCAGTTTGCGAGACTCCCTGTGGGGGACACAGAAAAACGTGCAAGAAGGTGCTTTGTTAGATGAGACAAAAATTAAACTTTTTGGCCTAAAAGCAAAATTCTATGTGTGGCAGAAAACTGAATGCACATTACCCTGAACACATTATCCTCACTGTGAAACATGGTGGTGGCAGCATCATCTTCAGCAGGCACAGGGAAGCTGGTCAGAGTTGATGGGAAGATGGATGGAGTCAAATACAGGGCAATCTTAAAAGAAAACCTGTTAGAGTCTGCAAAAGACTTGAGACTGGGGTGGAGATTCACCTTCCAGCAGGAACACGACTTAAAACATACAGCCAGAGCTACAATGGAATGATTTAGATCAAAGCATATTCATGTGTTAGAATGGCCCAGTCAAAGTCCAGACCTAAATCCAATTGAGAATCTGTGACAAGACTTGAAAATTGCTGTTCACAGACACTCTCCATCCAATCTGACAGAGTTTGAGCTATTTGACAAAGAAGAATGGGCAAAAATGTCACTCTCTATATGTGCAAAGCTGGGACGTACCCAAAAAGACTTGCAGCTGTAATTGCAGAGAAAGATGGTTCTACAAAAGTTCTCTAACAAACCTCTGAGGGCTTCCCAGAACAGCTGTATTTATACTGAGATTAAATTACACACAGGTGGACTCTATTTACTCAAGATCTGAAAAGATAACGCCCACACTTCTAATCACGATCTATCTCCCGCACCAATCTCAAAATTGCAGTGCAATATAAGACATAGCTGCTACTTTCAAATAAATAATCAACACACAAATATATCCACTTCGGGAATTAGTAGCACTGTATCATAAATGAAGGGCACATTATGCAGGTGCTATCAAAATAGACTATAAGTAGAGGTAGTCCACAAAAAGCAACCACACTTGTGTGATCAGTGATAGTTCATGCAGCACTCAGGGAGCCAAACTGTGGTAACACAATAACGTCCACAGTTCTTCCTTTCAGTTTCCACCACCATGTGCTTGACCAGGTGTGCAGGGATCCCCCAACGGGGTGAACTCTTACCAGATAAGTATGCTGGGCACTCTCATGCTCCAGCAACAAGGCTGTTGTGCTCTCCTATGCATCAAGATCGCCTGGGTACTGCTCACTGGTCATATCCTCTCATAAGGCTCAAGTATCCATATGTGGGATTATAGAAAACAGAAACACTGCCACATAGTGTAATCTCATTTCAAACTGATTTATTAGAAAAACTCAACAGATAAAAAGCCAGTTCCCCTATAGGGGAACTCTTACCAGATGCAAACTTTAAAAGGGCACAGGCGATCTTGATGCATAGGAGAGCACAACAGCCTTGTTGCTGGAGCATGAGAGTGCCCAGCATACTTATCTGGTAAGAGTTCACCCCGATGGGGGGATCCCTGCACACCTGGTCAAGCACATGGTGGTGGAAACTGAAAGGAAGAACTGTGGATGTTATTGTGTTACCTGAGTTTGGCTCCCTGAGTGCTGCATGAACTATCACTGATCAAACAAGTGTGGTTGCTTTTTGTGGACTACCTCTACTTATAGTCTATTTTGATAGCACCTGCATAATGTGCCCTTCACTTATGATACAGCGCTACTAATTTCCGAAGTGGATATATTTGTGTGGACTCTATTTACTGATTAGGTGACTTCTTCAGGCATTTGATTCTACTAGATTTTAGTTAGGGGTATCAGAGTAAAGGGGGCTAAATACAAACGCACACCACACTTTCACATATTTATTTGTAAAAAATGTTGAAAACCATTTATTATTTTCCTTCCACTTCACAATTATGTGCCACTTTGTGCTGATTTATCACATAAATCCCAATAAAATACATTTACGTTTTTGGTTGTAACATGACAAAATGTGGAAAATTTCAAGGGGTATGAATACTTTTTCAAGGCACTGTATATACACATAGATCACTCTGAGCACATTGTTATAACCTGATGATATAAGCCAGTGATATTGAGTATCAATCATATGGTCCATAAAAACCAAAACAGTCAGTTGAAAAAGTAGACCATATTGTTGAAAACATGGCTGCATCCAATAAGCTTGGTGCGTTTCGTGCCTAAATACCACTTCCTCAGGAGCCGGCGCAGAACATATCTGCAAAGCACAATGAATACCAATATGGTCTAATGTTTACCAAAGTCATGGAAAGGGAGGAAAAGAGATAGCCACCCTATTGTACTTACATGTCGGTTACAGATTAAAAGATGTGGTACTATAGGCACAGGGCTGCTAGGAACGTCTATTCTGGGAGCAGAGGTATGGAGACCTGCAAAGAAGCTGGGCACAGAAACACTACCCGAGGGGAGAAAGGGCTGCCACATTATATCCAACAATGGTGCAGTAAAATACGTCTGTGTAAATTATTTTGTTTTTTTTTCAGTAAAATGGTGAGACCAACTTCTAGAGTTTGGAAACATTTCCACAGTGCAATTTCTGCAAAGAGCAACGCTGCAATCGGCAAATATTGTAAAAAGAAATATTATTTTCCAAATGCTACAAGGATGAATAAAAAACACATACTTGCATGCTAGAGGTGCCCTAAAAATATTTTCAGGAATGAAATGATGAGGATCATAATGAAGGTTTGGAGTAGCTTGTCCCTTCAAAATTCTCATTCCAGAAACACTTTCTGCTGCTTCTGGATCATCACAAATTGTTTCTTCACCAGCAGCATCTTCAAGTAAGGAAGTCTGACAAACCACTTCCTCACCAAAATTCATAATACCTTCATTTATAGATAAAATGACACCTGCAAATCAGGAAAAAAGCTCTTGCAAGAGCAATATATGCTTCTGGATCAGCATTGTCAATAACTGAACTTGCATATTGGCATTAAGCTTTTAAATTATGGGTGAAAGGGGGTGGTTACCTGTTCTTATGTATAATTGAAATCTTCTTAACATGTACAGACCTTGTTATTCTATTTGTAATAAAAAAAAAATACAATTTTAAAAAGCAAGTTTAGTTTATTTACTGAATAAGCTGTACTTTTATTTCAAGCATAATACGTTTATACTGTATATACACTGCATTTCACCATCCCAGTGTAATAAAACAAAACTCAATTTGTAAAACTACTCCACACTATTTTTTTTGGAAAAAAAAAAAACTTTTGTTTTTCGTGGCTTTAAAATTTCTGGAAATTTTTACATCTCTAGTGCAGACACATCTCCCAAGGAGGGTAATGAAGCAGAATGGGGCAGCCTGTGTATGCGATCACCCCACTCAAGTCATCAGATGAGTATGAGTGGGCGAGGTCTCTTATCTCTGCCCTTGTAACAACAACATTCACAAGTGCCAAGGAGAGTAATGGGAAAGCTTTCTGAGCTAGGCACTGTAGACTGCTGGTAACCCAGTAGTCATCTAAAGATCACTGTACTGTGTGTGAGAATGATAGCAACCATAAGTAAGGCTGGGTTCACACTAATGCGAATTGGGTGTGGGTTTCTCCGCATCCAATTTGCATGTCAGGAGACTGTGACCGGCTCTCTAAGGAGCTGGTTCACACATCTCCGGAGCTGATGCGGAGCGAATTGCACAGGAGTACTGTGTGTCTTCTGGTCCGTTTCAGGTCCGAATTCAGCCGAAAATTCAGGCAGAAATCGGACTTGAAGCTGTGAACAGGAATGCACCGGACCCCTGCTGTGAGCCACTCCATGCTGCGGTGTGAACCCAGCCTTAAGCAAGCCCAGAGGAAGCTCAAAATGGTACATGCATGTGCAGTATGCCTGGGAATCTGAGACCTTGCAGGGGCGCTATTAGCCCTCTTGTGAGAGGGTCCAAATATGGTGCTAACTGGCTCCCCCACTCCATGGCTGCAACACATTTAAAAGTCCACTAAACCAACAGGGATTGGAGCCAGCACACTTAAAACCAGCTTTAAATGGACTAAGCCCCACTTAACACAACAGCACTCTTGTGTGACGGAGCGGGAATAAAGTGACAAGCCTACATCCTGGCTTTGTGCTCCTGGATGGGCATACCCCTCAAGGGGATTTTCAGAGATGGGCCACAGCTTTAGACCTGTAATGCCACAGCTAACACAATGTGACACACATCATGCCAAGGTGAGTACCCTCGCAGGATCTAGTGCCTAAAGTGACATTACAGGTCAGCCCTTCATCTCCTTCTAGGTGGGCTCTGAGTATGGCACCCTCAATGTTCAGCCAAGGAGTCAACTGATCGGAAAGCTGCAGTGGCTATGGAGCAGCTAAAGCTTGATAGATGAAGGTTGCAGAACAAAACCCCTCTCCCCTGAGTGAAAAAGTTCACTCAGGGTAGAGAGCATTCATCACCTAAAGGCCAATAGCAAAATAGAGCGGTTATAAAGGGGATGTGGCGTCAGTTTTTTTTTTTTTTTGTGACAGTGTCCATTTACCTGCAATCTGTAATTATAACCTCACAATTATGACTAAAGATCCCTTGTCCTGTCCATCTAAAATTATTTTCAGTCATAGCAAAATGAAATTAATAAAAATGGCCTGAAAAGAAACGCTGACAGTGAAAATTGTAGCATTCCCTTACAACTGCAATTAGTGGAGAAATGCTCCCTTACGATAGCACAGTGGGAAAAAGGCCCTTAAGCTCGCCATACATTATACAATTTTCTTGTTAGATTTCCTTTAGATTTACTTTCAAGTATGTAGTACAAGAGCATGCGTGATTTGCATACACATTGAAAGGGTTTAGGTGTAACCTCATTTATATGGTTTTGGTAAATCTAAAGGAAATCTATAGAAGAAAATTGTATAATGTATGGCCAGCCTTACTCTAGTGATCGGAAATAGAAAGGTCTCTTTGCTTTTTAGTGAGAAAAAACAACTTTACAATAGCGGTCAGTGGGAGAAAGGCCACCTTAAACTGGTGATCGGTGGGAAATTGTTGGTAAATGAAGGCAGTTTTAGACTAGTGATAAAATGGCCCTCAACACTCTTGGGCAGAAAAACGCCAGACAGACAGCAAACAAGCTCATTGGTTTTCAGTGGTTATATATTTATGGTCCCTTGATGCTAGCTCTGCCAAGTGACAATTTTACCACAACTTTACAAGCACTGCCAAGTGGAAGATCAATCTGAAACTGCCCACGGAGTCCTTGCAATCTCTGGTTGAGAGAGGCTGATCTAATGGATTCGAAAGTTGAATGGTTTTGTGAATGAATGTATGGGTACCACTGCATAGCGGTGGCCTTTAACATTAAGAAACAGACTACAGAAAAAGCAACAACATTTTAATAATCTGGCTAACTGAAGTAACTGCATTGAGGTTTGTAAAGTGCGTCAAGAAATCGTTCATAGAGTGCTGCATCGTTTTAACAGATGAGAGAATAAACAGACATTGCCAGTCAGAACATACATAAGAGTGCCAATGTATATACCTTGTGCTAGGCCCTGAATTCGTTTTGTTACCAATGAAGATGCAAGGACATGTTAATCTGTGCAAAAATTACAGCTGGATACTTGGATAGTACAGTTTTGAGACACTGCTCACTATACTGATCTTCTTAGTGACAACCACATTCTGAGCTGTACTGTCCTTTCCTCATTCTTACTCTGTCTTACTAAATAAAACTGAAGGTGTGCACTGAAAGCGGAGAGTGTCAGTACCATAGGAGTGGGGTCATAACTGCAGTCAGGTGGACAGTGCTCCATGTCAGTTAGCTAGCTTTCTGTGCTCTACAGTCATTCAAGACAAATTCAGGACATACTGGAACACTGACACTTGAAGACTTTCCCGTGACCAACCAACATTATAGCACACCTACATAAGGAGGAAGCTGCAGGCTGCCAATCTCCGTATCCTGGCTCAAAACACCCATGCTTAACCATACGTTTTTCTGTAATACCCCATCCAACTTTCTCTCCTGTCCATTTACAGGCCTTCCAATACTTTTTGCTATTTGCGTGAATATTAACATTAACGTATTACACATTGTTCCTGTAGAATTTTTAGTGTGGCCCTATCCATTGGAAGTGTATATACACTGAGCAAAATTATAAACGCAACACTTTTATGTTTGCCCCTATTTATCATGAACTGAACTCAAAGATCTATGACTTTTTCTGTACACAAAAGGTCTATTTCTCTCAAATATTGTTCACAAATCTGTCTAAATCTGTGTTAGTGAGCACTTCTCCTTTGCCGAGATAATCCATCCACCTCACAGGTGGGACATATCAGGATGCTGATTAGACAGCATGATTATTGCACGGGTGTGCCTTAGGCTGGCCACAATAAAAGGCCACTCTAAAATGTGCAGTTTTATCACACAGCTCAAATGCCACAGATGTCGCAAGTTTTGAGGGAGCGTGCAATTGGCATGCTGACTGCAGGAATTTCCACTAATGTTGTTGCTCTTGAATGTTCATTTCTCTACCATAAGCCGTCTCCAAAGGCATTTCATAGAATTTGGCAGTACATCCAACCGGCCTCACAGCCACAGACAATGTGTAACCACACCAGCCCAGGACCTCCACATCCAGCATCTTCACCTCCAAGATCGTCTGAGACCAGCCACCCGGACAGCTGCTGCAACAATTAGATTGCATAACCAAAGAATTTCTGCACAAACTGTCAGAAACCGACTCAGGGAAGCTCATCTGCATGCTCATCGTCCTCATCGGGGCCTTAACCTGACTGCAGGTCGTCGTGGTAACCGACTTGAGTGGGCAAATGCTCACATTCTATGGCGTCTGGCACTTTGGAAAGGTGTTCTCTTCACAGATGAGTCCCAGATTTCACTGCACAGGGCAGATGGCAGACAGTGTGTATGGAATCGTGTGGGTGAGTGGTTTGCTGATGTCAACGTTGTGGATCGAGTGGCCCATGGTGGCGGTGGGGTTATGGTATGGGCAGACGTATGCTATGGACAACAAACACAGGTGCATTTTATTGATGGCATTTTGAATGCACAGAGACACCATGACGAGATCCTGAGGCCCATTGTTGTGCCATTCATCCACGACTATCACCTCATGTTACAGCATGACAATGCCCAGCCCCATGTTACAAGGATCTGTACAAAATTCCTGGAAGCTGAAACCATCCCAGTTCTTGCATGGCCAGCATACTCACCGGACATGTCACCCATTGAGCATGTTTGGGATGCTCTGGATCGGCGTCTACGACAGCGTGTTCCAGTTCCTGCCAATATCCAGCAACTTTGCACAGCCATTGAAGAGGAATGGACCAACATTCCACAGATCACAATCAACAACCTGATCAACTCTATGCGAAGGAGATATGCTGCACTGCGTGAGGCAAATGGTGGTCACACCAGATACTGACTGGTTTTCGGACCCCCCCCCCCAATATAGTAACATTGCACATTTTAGAGTGGCCAGCCTAAGGCACACCTGTGCAATAATCATGCTGTCTAATCAGCATCTTGATATGCCACACCTGTGAGGTGGATGGATTATCTCGGCAAAGGAGAAGTGCTCACTAACACACAGATTTAGACAGATTTGTGAACTATATTTGAGAGAAATAGGCCTTTTGTGTACATAGAAAAAGTCATAGATCTGTGAGTACAGCTCATAATAAATAGGGGCAAACACAAAAGTGTTGCGTTTATAATTTTGCTCAGTGTGTGTGTGTATATATATATATGTATTGGGACACCTGCCTTTACACGCACATGAACTTTAATGGCACCCCAGTCTTAATCCATAGGGTTCAGTATTGAGTTGGCCCACCCTTTGCAGCTAGAATAGCTTCAACTCTTCTGGGAAGGCTGTCCACAAGGTTTAGGAGTGTCTATGGGAATGTTTGACCATTCTTCCAGAAGCGCATTTCTGAGGCTAGGCACTGATGTTGGACGAGAAGGCCTGTTTCGCAGTCTCCACTCAAATTCATCCCAAAGGTGTTCTATTGGGTTGAAGTCAGGACTTTGTGCAGGCCAGTCAAGTACCTCCACCCCAAACTCGCTCACCCTTGTCCTTATGGGTGGGGCTTGGCCCCTCAGTTCCGGTGAAGGGAAATCTTAAGGCGTCAGCATACCAAGACATTTTGGACAATTTCATGCTCCCAACTTTGTGGGAGCAGTTTGGGGATAGACCTTTCCTGTTTCCTAGTATGACTGCACACCAGTGCGCAAAGCAAGGTCCAT
Organism: Glandirana rugosa; assembly: GCA_018402905.1. NCBI lineage: Eukaryota > Metazoa > Chordata > Amphibia > Anura > Ranidae > Glandirana > Glandirana rugosa. The sequence continues at coordinate 872,720 of BLSH010367311.1, forward strand.
AAAGATCTAGATGAGCAAGTAGGAGGTGGAGGAACTTGACTGCCCTGCACAGAGTCCTAACCTAAACTCGATAGAACACCTTTGGGATGAATTAGAGCAGAGACTGTGAGCCAGGCCTTCTTGTCCAAAATCAGTGCATGACCTCACAAATGAGCTTCTGGAAGAATGGTCAAACATTCCCATAGACACATTCCTAAACCTTGTGGACAGCCTTCCCAGATGAGTTAAAGCTGTTATAGCTACAAAGGGTAGGGCAACTCAATATTGAACCCTACGGACTAAGACTGGGTTGCTATTAAAGTTTATATGCGTGTAACGGCAGGCGCCCCAATACTTTTGACAATATAGTGTGTGTGAGTGTATATATATATATATATATATATATATATATATATATATATTTATATATATATATATATAGTATATGTATATACAGTGTCTCACAAAAGTGAGTACACCCCTCACATTTTTGTAAGCATCTTTATATATCTTTTCATGTGACAACACTGAAGAAATGACACTTTGCTACAATGTAAAGTAGTGAGTGTACAGCTTGTATAACAGTGTAAATTCACTGTCCCCTCAAAATAACTCAACACACAGCCATTAATGTCTAAACCGCTGGCAACAAAAGTGAGTACACACCTAAGTGAAAATGGACCCAATTTGCCATTTTCCCTCCCGGACTTGTGACTTGTTAGTGTTACAAGGTTTCAGATGTGAATGGGGAGTAAGTGTGTTAAATTTGGTGTTATCGCTCTCACTCTCTCATACTGGTCACTGGAAGTTCGACATGGCACCTCATGGCAAAGAACTCTCCTGAGGATCTGACAAAAAGAATTGTTACTCTACATAAAGATGGCCTAGACTATAAGAAGATTGCCAAGACCGTGAAACTGAGCTGCGGCACAGTGGCCAAGAGCGGTTTAACAGGACAGGTTCCACTCAGAACAGGCCTCGTCATGGTCGACCAAAGTGGTTGAATACATGTGCTCAGCGTCATATCCAGAGGTTGCCTTTGGGAAATAGACGTATGAGTGCTGCCAGCATTGCTGCAGAGGTTGAAGGTGTGGGGGGTCAGCCTGTCAGTGCTCATGGCCTGCATGGCTGTCGTCCCAGAAGGAAGCTTCTTCTAAAGATGGTGCACAAGAAAATCTGCAAATAGTTTGCTGAAGACAAGTAGACAAAGGACATGGATTACTGGAACCATGTCCTGTGGTCTGATGAGACCAAGATAAACTTATTTGGCTCAGATGATGTCAAGCGTGTGTGGCAGCAACCAGGTGAGGAGTACAAAGACAATTGTGTCTTGCCTATAGTCAAGCATGGTGGTGGGAGTGTCATGGTCTGGGGCTGCATGAGTGCTGCCGGCACTGGGGAGCTACAGTTCATTGAGGGAACCATGAATGCCAACATGTACTGTGGCATACTGAAGCAGAGCATGATCCCTTCCCTTCGGAGACTGGGCCGCAGGGAAGTATGCCAACATGATAACAACCCCAAACACACCTCCAAGAAGACCACTGCCTTGCTAAAGAAGCTGAGGGTAAAGGTGATGGACTGGCCAGGCATGTCTCCAGACCTAAACCCTATTGAGCATCTATGGGTCATTCTCAAATGGAAGGTGGAGGAGCGCAAGGTCTCTAACATCCACCAGCTCTGTGATGTCGTCATGGAGGAGTGGTAGAGGATTCCAGTATCAACCTATGAAGCTCTGGTGAACTACATGCTCAAGAGGGTTAAGGCAGTGCTGGAAAATAATGATAGCCACACAAAATATTTACACTTTGTGCCCAATTTGGACATTTTCACTTAGGGGTGTACTCACTTTTGTTGCCATTGGTTTAGACATTAAGGCCTCATACACACGGACGTTTTTTGACGCCGGCCTTTTCTGGCGTTTTTTGCAGCTCTCCATGTTAGTCAATGGCCCCATAAAAACGCAGATGTTTTTGAGCTGTAGATGGCGTCGGCATTAGTGAGCTGAAATTAGAACCCACGGCCAGCACGTTCTGAGGCTGTAACGTTTTGGCATTTTTTTGACGCCGCCAAACGCCAACTAACGCCAACAAACGCCAACTAATATTGTACCGGCGTTAACCGGCGTTTTTAGGTTGAAAAATAGCAGAGGGATGATTTTTTAAAAAAAACGCCTATTGACGCCGACGCTCACTAACGCCGATGCATAACGCCGAAAAACGCCAATTTTTTTTCCTTGACGTCGGGCCCGACGTTTTGTTTATTTTTTAAGAAACGTCCGTGTGTATGAGGCCTTATGGTTGTGTGTTCAGTTATTTTGAGGGGACAGCAAATTGACACTGTTATACAAGCTGTACACTCACTACTTTACATTGTAGCAAAGTGTCATTTCTTCAGTGTTGTCACATGAAAATATATACAAAAATCCGAGGGGTGTACTCACTTTTGTGAGATAATGTATGTATGTATATATATATATATATATATATATATATATACACACAGCATACCCCTCACATTTTTGTAAATATTTTATATCTTTTCATGTGACAACACCGAAGAAATGACACTTTGCTACAATTTAAAGTAGTGAGTGTACAGCGCTGTCTCTTATA